>JZKD02S1683793.1:72410-88189 GCA_000966675.3 Picea glauca
TCAACTATACACCTCATGTATGTGCCAACTCATCAACTACTTGTCTCAACCATGTACCCAACATGTACCTCAACCATATACCAAAGACATAAACCAATATGACCATCAAAATTTATCTAACACTTCATCACTCTATCCATAAACCAAATACCATAAACTCTTACATCAAAGCATGTGCCACAACCTCACTATTATGTAGCCTCAAGCTAAACCAACAACTTCAACAACACATCACAACCAAAAGACCAATGCCCATATGCCAAATACCAACAACAAAATACCAACTGTATCCCTCAACAAATATGATATATGCAGTAATTCTAAACATCCAATACCATCTCAAGAGCTAAACCCTAGCTCACAAAACATACCTTAAACATGATGTGCAATATCTCTCATAAATAGACCCCAACCATGTTGCTGCCGCGATTTTTCTGCAACACTTTTTTTGCTGCACTTTTTCTGTTGCGATTTTTCTACCGCACTTTTTCTACCACACTTTTTCTACAACGATTTTTCTACCACACTTTTTATGCCGCGATTTTTATGTCACACTTTTTCTACCACGATTTTTGTATCGCACTCTTTCTGTCGAACTTTTTCTACCGCACTTTTTCTGTCTCACTTTTTCTACCGCAGTTTTCCTACCACACTTTTTCTACCACACTTTTCCTACCACACTTTTTCTGCTACAAATTTCCTCTATCAATAATACCTGCCCAAATAACCTTTCAAAAAAAAATAGATATTCAATGATATTCAAGTGTGACTAAGTGAGATATTTTTGCCTCTTATTTATACTTTCATGTAGCATTACACTTTTCTTATTTTAGGGAGTTCTCCATTTACTTTATTATTTGAATAACTTCTTTTTCAAACACTTGACTTTTGGGGGCTTCTATATGACTCATGAGGGTTCTTCAACTTCATATGGCCATAACTCTCTAACCATGAGGAGTTATGTGACGTTCCACATACCACCGAAAATGGCATGACAAGAACTATCCATCTAGGATAGTTTCACTAAAAAATTCATTGACCTTGATCTCATTATTCCACAATTAAGCATGGGTTCTCTAACCATACTTCTATGATAACTCAATCCACAAAGCGTCTTCTCATGAGGGATTTCACCATAAGGGGACCACTTTGGAGTTCATTCATTTGTACTTCTTATCAACTATGACAAGACAATAATGAGTCATCTTTACATCAAACAAACTTGGGTCCATTACTCAAACCTTTGTGCTACCGGGCTTTATTCAAGGGTTGACATCAGTGACAACCAACCTTAATCAACAGTGAAATATTGTAAGAATTCCATGTGTCCAAAAAATATCTATCAATTTTGAATCCATTAGCATTGTTCGAGCCATTTCCTGTGTAATTAACATCGATAATGTTACTTTGTCTCTTAACCACTCTTTGAAACAATCTATGAATCCATGCTCTCGTCCACTGTCATATATCTATCCAAACCTGCTATGTGTTCTTACAAATCCATCTCTATACATATTGTCCAAGACTGTACTACACAACTGTCCCTAATGTTGACCCATTTATTACTATACTATCATGAAGTCTTCGCTACTACAACTATCAAACTGTACTTCTACTAACTAACTTCTCTAGATTTATCTACTCAAACTCTACAAGTTGCTCGAAGGATGGTTTTTTGGTCTGTAACAGCTATCGCATAGACTCCCCCTATATAATATTCATGTTAACGGGGAGTCTCTAAGTTGGATGGCTCAGAACAATTCCTACTCTAATGTGTATTCATCATCATCTTCATTGGTAGATTCATCATCTCTCTGAGCTCTGACTTCTTTCTTTCTGTATGTGGATTCATCTTTCACTACAATGCCTAAAATTAAAATCTCTTGAAATTGTTCCATATTCACATGTACTTCTTTTCTTTCATTTATTTTCCAAACCTTTCTGTATGTTTGGAAAATCTTCTGTGGTAAACCTTTCTGGTTTACCATGATTCCTTCTTTTGAGTACTTATGTATAACTCTTTCTATTTTCTTGATTCTTCTTTTCTAGGAACCTAGAGTTCTTCTCTTCGTTCTCTATAAATGATGTGGATGATTTTGTCTCTTCAACATTCTTATTGAGATTGACGATTTTACTTCTCAATGTGACAACTTCTTCTTCAAGCTTCTCAACCTCTTCTTCTTTCTTCATTATCTGAGACTTCATGACTTCTTCTGTTCTTTTCTCTTATTCAAGCTAGATGTTTAATGTGATTATTTCTTCTTCAAGTCCTTTCTCGTATTGACCAAACTCTGCCTCAAGATGGTTTAGATTATTAGTTCTTTCCTTAAGATGATCTGTCAATATATTTTCTCTCATTTTTGCTTCTTCCTTATGTGTTGCTATGTTGGCTTCCAAATATTTCTTTTGATATTTAAGATTTTCTTCAATCTTTCTGGCTACTTCTAGATGAGTTCTTAAGTTCTTTATGACTTGTTGGGATTCTTAAAAAATGTGAGCACTTTCCTTTTGTTTCATAAATTCTTTCTTGAGTGGCTTGTTTTATTCTCTTTCTTTTCTTAGTTCATCTAAAGCACTGGGCAATTCTTCTTCATAATTGTCTTCTTTTTCAATTAGCTTTCCTGTCTCATTACCTTCATGGCATTCTATTTCAAGATGTTTGCATTTTTCACAATTAATGAAAAACAACATACCTCTATTGATTATGTACTCTTCATATTCTGAATTTGTTTGACATGGTGAACATATTTCTTCTTGATATGTACCTGCATCTTCTTTGGCATTTTCTGAATCTTCGATGGGTGAAGAAATATATCATGCAACCTATCCCAAAGTTCTTTGGATCATTAACATTTACCAACATTTTCTCTTACCGGATTAGGTAATCCTTCCTAGATGAAATCCATCGCTATTTTGTTATTCTTCTTCAATTGCTTCTTGGTTGCAGTCTTTTCCCTTTTTGAACTAGCATATCCTATAATGACTGATAGCCAAATATAATAACCATGTTCTTGTAAAAATAATTTCTTCCTTCCACTCCATATCTCATACTTTAAACCATTCTTACCATTAAAGAGTGGTACTCCATTCTCAGAATAATCCATGATCTCCTTCCAGTGGTTAAATTGTTTCCTGAAGAAACCTTCTTTGATTCCAATTGTTGGATTACTAAGAGTGGGGGTGAATTAGTAATAGAGCTATTAAATCCTTTTTAACAATAAAATGCAAGTGTTATATCAATGTAGCATTATCATCCAATAGTTTCAGAGTAAATAAACAATGAACAAATGAGAAATCATACACATACACAGTACACTAGTGTTTTTACGTGGAAACCCAAAGCAGGAGAAAACCACAAAATGTTTGTTATTATATGTATTCAATAATAACATTCATTGGAAGCACCAATTTTCTTTGTTTTCCAGCTACAATTGGAAGGAGGCTCCAACCCCCTAGTTTATCAAGCTACAACCTGAGGGAAGATCCAACTCCCCAATTCTCTGGCTACAACCAAAAGGGGGCTACAACCCCCTATGTTGTTCAGATACAACCGCAAGGTGGCTACAACCACCTGTCCTTGCCTCGTCGAACCTCCCTGACATAGGAGTAGAATGATGGAACCTTTGTCACACTATCATTGTGAGATATACTGTTGTAAACCTATACCAATTAACCTGCACCAAACAACCATGTAATCAACATGTACCATAAACAACCTGCAATCAACCTGTACCATAAAGAAATGCATCAACCATGCACCAAATTGTACCTCATCCTATACCATAAATGAGTGCATCAACTATGAACAAATTATGTACCAATCATTCATCAAATACAAATAAACTATGACTCATCAATATGTACAAACATCATCAACTATAGACCTCATGTATGTTCCAACTCATCAACTACTTGTCTCAACCATGTACCCAACATGTACCTCAATTGAAATCCCTCATCAATTTCATCATCCAAATCTGATTTGTAACTCTATAATAGGCCTGGTGTATATGATCACATACCTGCAAAACTTCCTTAACTTTAATAACAAGAGACTAGCATTTTTATCAAACTTTACTTTAGTCTCACATGACTAATTTTGGATTAGTTAACAACCCTAACTTGAAATAATCATAACTATATAAATGTAATGAATAAAGATATGAAAATAGTATACAATGTTCTTTAGTGTCTTTTATGGAATTCCACAAGGTTTCACTGCTTGGAACCTCTGAGAAAAGGAGTTATAGCAAAAAAGGCATACCTTGTTGAATTGTGGCTTATTCTAGAAAGAGAGCTTGTAGAGCATGACCTGCACAGAGTATTTGTTGTATGGATATGAAAATGGTACAAAGAATAATATAGATGGTACTCTAAATAATACATTTGGTCTTACTGAATTTGGATCTGTTATGAATAAGTTATGACGTTTTTACCCAAAACACTTGTTTTAGACTAGTTTCAGGACTAGCCACAAACCTTATTTTCCACGGACTGTAACTCCAAAAATGCAACGACTTGCAAGATGAAATTTGTATCATAGATACTTGGGTATTTTTCCTCAACAACCTCCAGATTTGATGGTTTGAATCATTCTATAAAAAAAATTATTGCGAAAATGGTTAGATGACCTGTAAATAACATACCTTAGAAAGCATCATTAAAAGAATTTATCCTCCCTTGAATTTCGATATTCTTTACTTCACCTTCCCTCTGAAATTATCCTTAGATATCCTTTGGTTACCTCAGTCACTTATACATATTCAACATTCTCAAGTGTAATTAAAATGAGAGACCATTGGCTCTTATTTATACTTTTATGTATCCTCCTTAAGGGGTTACCTTCTAACCATCTTAAACCACTTTCCTTATTTTACGGCTAACCCACTTCTAACCAGTTGTCCACTTAGTAATTTATCCATTAAATTTATTATTTAAATAATTTATTTTGTATCCACTTTGAGTTATAGTACACTCATCACTTCACTTTATTATTTAAATAATTTCTTCTTTGTAACCACTTTGACAACTTTGACCTTTTGGGGCTTCTAGATGACTCATGAGGGTTCTCCAACTTCACATGGCCATAAATTTCTAATCGTGAGGAGTTATGTGACATTCCAAATACCAATGGAAATGGCATGACATGTACTATCCATTTAGAATAGTAGTATTTAAATAATTTCTTATTTTCAACCACTTTGACTACTTTGACCTTTTGGGGCTTCTAGATGATTCATGAGGGTTCTCCAACTTCACATGGACATAAATATCTAATTGTGAGGAGTTATATGATGTTCCACATACCACCGGAAATGGAATGGCATGTATTATCCATCTAGAATAGTCTTACCTTCAAATATATTAAAATTCATACCATTATACATCAAACAAACTTGGGTCCATTACCCAAACCTTTGTTCTAACAGAATTTGCTATCGAACTTTGTTCAAGGGTTGACATCAATGAAAACCAACCCAAATAATCAATAGAGAGATGTTTTTGTGAGACAAAGGATGGAGGCTTGGTATCCTAGAAAATACAGAGATCTCTATGCCGAACATAGAGACAAACTGATATAAATAGAAGAAATTGAATTTCCACGCAAGTATCCATGCTGGTGAAGTGAGTGGGATATGAGCCCCTTGATTGCAGATCATATGGTATCAGAGCATTTGCATCCTTAGCCAAGACACTGCTTCTAGAACCATGAAAAGAATATTGTAGACTGCAACATGAGAAAATAAAGAAGATATAAGTTGGAAGATTTATGCTCGAACAATACCAAGCTTCAAGAAGAGAATGAGAGCTTGAAGGTACAGGTTAATATCTTTGACCAAAGGATGGAAGAGATAGATAAGCACATGGAGAAATTTTCCAAATTTCTTTCATTTCTCAAGAACAAGTTTGAATAAATTCAAGACACCCTCATAGTAGTCATGTCATATTGGTACCAACACAAAGAAGAACTTGCACACCTTGTTGAGAAGTTCATCCAATTAGATAATTGGCATGAGGATATGCCCACATGGATGATGATGTAGTTGCAAAAAGAGTTGGCAGAGAAGGAGAAGGCCTTGGAAAGGCTTCAAGCAGTTGTCTAAGAGAACAAAGAAGAAATGAATACTTATATTTCCACTACATATTCAATGACCATGACTGAGACCACCTTAGTAATCTCACCTTCCATATACATCTCTCGATATTAGCTTGGTGAATTCAAGAAGCATACCATGGCTATTGGCTCTAAAATCCTAAAGAAAATGGTATATTATGGACAAGGGCTAGGAAAGAGGATACAAGGCATATTGATCCCCATTGTATTCACACCTTGGGCTAGGCACGGAGGCCTAGGTTTTTATGGTAGAAGTTAAACTTCAATCGCCGTGAAGAAAACCATTTTTTGTGAAGACAATCGTCATGATGGAGTTGTATTTGTCATCGGGATAAGGACCAACAATAGTGAGTGAAGGTGTCATCTCACCATGACCTCAACCTTGTGGTATATTGAAGGAGAGCAATGATTAGGAGATTTTGCAGACTCATCCCACACCTTCATTTAGAGAAAGTTGCAAATAAATCAATAAGAAAAAAAATAAGAAGAAGAAGACCAATGGGTCTGCATCAAGCAAGAAATTTCTTGCGTGTCACTATTTCAAAAAGAGAGGCCATACCATAGAATTTTTTTTTTCATGAAGAGACATGCTCCTTTAGTGGGAAGAAAGGCCATTGTGAGGCATTTTTTTGGTAGAAGCAATCCATGTTCCATAGGCATAATGATTTCTAGAAGTTGAATGGAAAGAAGGATCCTCTTGTCCAAAAACATACACATAATCACTTAGAGAGGAGGAGTATGAATATCAATATTTGTAGCAGCCACTTGAAATTTCACCACCACTACAAGTTGAGTGGACATTGGAAAGAGAAGTGTTGGAAAATTCACCCAATGCTTCACTCTAGAAACCACATAGATAGGATAAGGGTGTGGAGAATGAGTATTGAAGAAGATAAATATATTCCTGCATCTCCAGTCCAAGTGATAGAAGTTGGAGAACGAGATATAAAAACACATGAGAGCATTATAATAGACAAGAAGGATAACATGCTAGTGTCGAGAAAAGCCACAACTCAATTACTATTTCTGGTATTTCATTTAAAGAAATCCATCATGGAGTTATGCCATAGATTGGTTAATATAGGGAAATGATCATAGAGGAGTTCTTGAGGACTCCATTATGTTCCTTGCAAGCATGTACAGGAACCAGAGACTTGTTTCCATGCTAGAAAGCAATTGATCATCGAAGAGGAATGAAACCACACGTGATGTATTGTGTGATGGTAGCATGTTGGGATCACATTGAACAAACCAAGATTCGACTTGGCTCTATTGGTATCTAGGATGTATTGTCTCCAATTCAAAGAGGGAGATGGGAATGGGTGTGGAGTCTAGGGTTCAGATTTGAAGATCGATCAAACCTTAGACCAAGTGAGAATATTTCTACACTAAAGGAACAAGTGAGACAAAACTAGAGTGATAGCCATATCCAAGGACTAGAGCCAGTACCCATAGATTCAGGACAGAGTTAGAGATGTAGTTAGGATCCATCATCAAAGCCACATTCTAGAGAAGAAGAAAACAATGATTCGTATTGGTTTCCTAGAGATTTTGGAAACCAAAATTCCTCTGAATGGGGAGGTGTGATCTGAAATGGATCCGGACTTAAGAGTGGATAAGAATTTGTACCTACAAAATCAATTGAAAATCAGAATGAATTATGTAATCCAAGTAAAAAAATACAAGTTAACATGGAATAATACAAATAAACATGTAAATAAAAAGTTAAACAAAGTAATTAAAGAGATAAAGAAAATGATACGAGAAGAAGGGTAAGGAATGAGAAGCGAAGAACCATGGTTGTTGGCCTTCCCTTACCCCCTAGATCTCCCTATTTCTTCACTCTTTCTCATACTCAAAGTTATTTTTGGCCGATAAAAGGAGAGCACTATAAACTAGAAGACTTGATGAGAGGAAGAATATTGATCACCATTCTACTAGTTTTCCCAAATGGCTTCCAAGGTAAAAATATTGCTTTCAGTGAGTTGTTTCTCCTATATGCGTGATGAGTATGTAGTTTAAATTCTCCATAATGTTTAGTTGCAATTTACTGGTTATATTATTAAATGACTTCATTATATCTTTGTGAGGGGATGTAGAGTGATTGGTTGCATATTTTTTTATCTTGGTGTGTGAGAATACGTTGAGAAAAGTGACAACTAATAATATTTACCATTGGGTGTTCTATAAATTTTGAATTTCTCTTAGATGTCCCAAAGCCTATATCTTTTTTTTATAACCTAGCTATGATCTTACTCATACCTCTAGTGTGTACTCTCATTATTTGCATGATGAATTAATGTTCCTACACACAATACACTCATTTGTTGAGGGCATATCCACCTTGATGGGTGTTTAGATTGTTTCTTAAGAAGTTTTCACCTTGATAGGAATTTAAAAAATTGTTGGGAACATATTTGATGACTATAACCTTCCCATGTCTTGTATCCTTGCTTCCACGAATTGATTTTTTGTGTAAATTGCACATTTACTACTTTGGTTGCGCTTAAGTTGTTGATAATCATATAGTTGTTTCTAATGCATTCTTAGTTGTCTCTAAAACATTGAGAGGGAGCCATATTCACAAAGGGAAAATTTGCATAGTGGTTTTTTTATCAAATGTTTGTGTGTGTAAACCCTAGCATCCATGAGACCACACTCACACCTTTTTCTATTGACTGGTGTTTTGAATAATACTCACATTCTCATTTTGTTGTGAAAATGTGTTGTGGGATGATCCAGTTTTTATGAGCAGAATGAAATGAATACATGTTATTAAGATATTCTTAAAACAAAATAACAGAGATACAATAACTGATTTTCTATTCAATAAGGAAATAAGTTGAAATTGTAAAATGCAGCGGAAAACAAGCTTGTTGGAATGGTGGTGGCTTATCTCTGAAAAGAGATGTGATGGTTGTGCTCATTCGCAAGAAGATCGTTACAATGAGGTTCTGAAGACATTTTTCAATAAACAGGAATTTCAAAAACCCTATACATCCAAAAACCAAACACTAGGAGATGAAGCGCCAAAAGTCATGTGGGCCCCATTTGGGTAAGTTAGTACATCAACTTCCCGGGGTCGTAACGTTTTCATATGATCTTCGGTTTAGGCTCATGATAGACCGTTGTTAAGGTCTAAACGAGAAGAAATTTTTTTGACTAGCCCAAGTTACTACTTTAACCAATAGCCTGGGCCCCAAATCCCCTAAAAACATCGTTTAAGGCCTCAAAACGACCCCGAAAGTTTGGAACTCGAAAAACTTTCGAACAAATGCCAACGTGGAAAAATGTTTTTTAAGCCAGTGGAATAGGTGGGTGGCTACTGATATCCACCTATATCAATCCTCCCTCCTTAGGAATCAATGGTGTCCATTTCGTTGAGTTCCCCCATCATATGAGGAAATTTATGTTGAATTTGGCCCCGGGTGAGCCACTTTCTTTCCTGCAGGAGCTGCCCTACTTTGACGACTCAATAAAGTTGGATCCTTTGTTGTCCAATGCCCTTGATCTGTGTGTACAAAATATGATCATTTGATTCTTTTTGCATGCATTCAGGGTTGAGCTCTGTTGGTGTCAACTTCTTTGCTATCTCTATGGTGTCCAATAATGGTGGGAAATATGGTTGAAGGAGAGCCACTTTGAAGACTGAATGCAGACAAAGGAAGGGGGGAATGTTCAGTTCAAAATCATTGTCACCCACATCCTTGGTGATGGTGTATGGCCCATAACGGAGTGGGTGAAGCTTCCGATCGGGCCCTGTAAGGAATTCTTTCTACAAATGCAACCAAACTTTGTCACCCACCTAAAACTTATGTGGAACCCGATGTTGATCATGGTGCTTCTTGTACTTGGAATTAGAATTATGTAGAATATCCTCAACCTATTGGTGGATGTGTTGGATCCTCTCAATGAACCAGGTGGCTTTGTCATCTTCTGGTGGAGCAGAGGATGAGTCAGACAAGGTGGTCGCCAGGGGTAGTGAAACATCCATGGGGTCCAATGGTTGGAATCCCAACCCCACCTGAAAGGGGTTGTGGCTAGTTGAGCTATGCAGGGCTCAATTTTAGCTAATATGGACATAGGGAAGACTCTCATCCCATGTGTGGGGGTGTTTTGAATTGTACATGCGCAGGATATGTACAACCATCTGGTTGAAGACCTTAGTTTGGCCATCTATCTGGGGTTGGAAGGCAGTGGATTTGGTGAACTTGGTATCCAGCAGTGACCAGAGGTTTGACGATAATGAGTTGAGGAACCGACTGTCAGGGTCCAATACAATGGTTTGTGGGATCCCAAAAAGTACCCATACTCATTCAAAGAAGATCTTGGCAGTGGCTTATGCTATGATGTTCTTCTTGCAAGGGACTAGAATCACCATCTTGGAAAAGTGATCAACAACCACAAAAATACATTCATTTTTCCTCTTGGAGGACGAGAGGCCCAACATGTAGTCCATTGAGATGGATTCCCATGACCTATTAGGAGTAGGAAGAGGGGTGTACATGCCTTGTTTGTTAATGGTCAGTTTGGAAATAACACAGGTGATGTCGGACCTAATATACTTGTCAACATCCTTTCAAAGTTTCGACCAGTAGAAATGTTTCTGCAGCACTGCCACTATCTTTTCAATGCCAAAGTTTCCTACCACCGGACTGTAGTGAGATTCCCAAATCAGCTCCGCACACTTTCTTGATGGAATGCAGAGATGGCCCAAACGACACAATAGCCTATCTTGAAGATGGAAATTAGCGACCACTAAGTTGGCTCCCAACATTTGGTAGGTGGTGGAGAATTCAGGGACTGTCTCGTAGAGGTGGGGCCATCCGGAGGTCTTGTGGCTGCAAGAGTCTAGCACCGTGGTGAGTGCCACAAATGGAGGTTGGCTGGGGAAATTAGCAACTCAGTTGGTATTTCTTGTTTTATACTTGATGTTGAGGTCGAATTGTTGTAAGTATGTTGACTACTTCTGATGGAGGTCATTCTACAATTTGCCTTGGGTCTAAATGAACTGTAGTGGCTTTTGATCAGCCTAGATGAATGTCTCCTTCCCAAGAATGTAATGTCTCCACTGGCAGCAAGATTGCAAAATGGAGTACATTTCTTTGTCGTAAGTAGGGTACTTACAGAAAATATATGATAGTGTCTCAATATGATATGCCACGGGGTGGCAGTGTTGAGTGATACTGATGCCCACAACATAGTTTGAAGAATATGTCTCGATCTCCAAGGGATGTTGTAGGTCTGGTAATGAAAGTATTGAAGATGAGCACAAATTGTTCTTCAAGTCATCAAAGGCTTATTGTTGGGACATGCCCCACACAAAGTTTTCCTTACCACCACCCCTAGTTACTTGGATGAGAGCCCATGCGATATTAGAGAATCCCAGCATGAACCTGTGATAGCAATTGGCGAGGCCCAAGAAGCTCCGAAGTTTAGTGAGTGTGGTTAGGGCTGGCCAGTCACAGATGAACTAGATCTTGGCTAATCCACATGCACACCATGATGATCAATGATGTAGCCTAAGTAATGGACCTTGTCCATGCCAAAGGAGAATATTTCCAAGTTTTCATATAGTTTTTGTTACCGCAGGGTGTGCAGAACGTTCTGAATATGTTGCAAGTGTTCTGCCCAAGTCTTGTTGTAGATGAGGATGTCATCCATATACAACAATACAAAATTATTGGTGAAATTTCATAGGATATATTCCATCATCCTCACAAAATTTTTTGGAGCATTTGTCAAACCAAATGGCATGACCAACCATTCAAAAAGACCTTCTTTTGAATTGAAGGTAGTCTTCCATACATTTGTCTGTTCTATTGGGACCTGGTGGTAGCCAGAATTCAGATTAATCTTATTGAATTATTTAGCCCCCCGTGAGTTTATCAAGGAGGTCGTCGATTCAGGAAATCGAGTAGAGGTTTCAGAATGTGATTTTATACAGGTCCCAATAATCAATGTAGAGTCGTCAGGTCCCATATTTATTATGCACCAACATGAATTGGCTCCCAAAAGGCATTGATATGATACATATATGCCTCTTGTGGAGCAGTTCTTGGATTTGCCTCTTGATATCCTCATTTTATAACACAGAGCAGCAATAGATTGTACCATTGGGTAGCGATGCACCTGAGGTCAGATCGATGAGATGCTTGACCTGATAGTGCAGAGGTACCCTAGTAGGAGAAGAGAAGATATCTGAGTATTCTTCCTTTTAGCACTCTGTAATTCCTATAGGTTGTCAATGGTAGAAGAAATTGATAGAGGTAACATACAAAAACCACTTTTGAAGCTAGGATCTATCCTTGCTAGTTGCAGAGAGGGATCTCTCTATATGATTTAGATTTGTTTAGGTTTTTAGATATTAGGCTATTTAATATAGTCTGAGTTTGTTTGTTTATTTATAAAGTTGGCTGAAAAAATGCATTAAACTTCCATTGGGCTATGGGATCTGTATTAAATATTAGAATCAAATTCATCTTTTTATGAGGTTTTATTCACATGGCAACTTAGTAAAACTTTTGGATCTATTAAGATTAAATGAGATGGATGAGATAGAAAAGATGAGAAAGTCCACCAAATAAAGAAGCAATTAATAATTCCTTTTCTTAATATCAAATGAATAACATATAAACCATTAAAATACCAGAGACATAGTATGTTGGATAAATTATGTTCTATTAACTTCCTTTTAATGATTAGAATCTGAAAAACATAACTGATTACAGAGAACTGAAAGCATTTAACAGAGAAAGAGAAACATCACCAACAATTTGACACAAGAATCCTGTAAATTGGATTGTTTTATTACTGGTCGATCCTTTTGAAAAGATTACACAATAGCTCATTGGGTGCAAATATCAACCCTCAATACTTCAAAGGAAGAAGTATTTATACAATATTTTACATTTGATCATGTCATAAATTACCAGGATACTATGGAGAAAAACTCTAACTAACTAGATCTCAGATTACAAAATATAGGAATGTTGTTGATCTATTCAGATCCTTGGTGATGATTTTATGGAAGCAGTTGTTGACTCATATTCTTTGACTTGAATTTCTGCTCCATGCTGACTCAAAAATCCACATCACTTTTACTCAAGTAAAGAACAAAAATATTCCCATATATTTTTACTAGGGATGGAAACCTTGAGTAACTTTGTGTATATCTCTTCCATCTTAGTGTACATGAAGAAAGTGGGATTTGTGATGAAAATGTGGTTTATCTCATGTTGGATGCTCAGGTCCAACTGTAACGTTTCTAGGAAATCCTTTCCAATAATTCTTCCCGGAATACATGCAAATTTGGAACCATCATTTTCCATTGTATTGATCTTCTGCTTGTAATATGACATATTAATAATCTTGTCATTTATTGCCAGCAGTCCAGGAAGACCCTTCTTTTGAAGTACTTCAATCTTGATGAAAACTCTTTGCACTCGAATGTCCATTAACTAAATCTTCTCCTCCAGTTTTAGCATCATTCCTTTCTTGGTCAAGACCTTATTGACCTCAAGGATGGTCTTTGTTCTATCTTCAATCTCCAATGCTTCCAAATCCTGCTTGTTCTTGGAGTTTAGGAACCTAATGAGTTAAGTGGCTTCTATAGGTTTTTATGCTAACTCTTCCTTAATTTTTTCAATTTCTTATCTGACCTTCTGTACCAGTTCATGTTGCTCAAAACTAATTTGTATGATTGGACATATCTCTTCCATGGACTTGCTGATGTCCATAGATATGTTTTCCTTGGCTTCAGATAATGTCTTGGCCATGACAGTCTCCTTCTGCAACTTCTATAGTTGTTGACTGAGTCTCTAAGTTTTATGCATTTCTGCATGATAGCTGGATTGGAACATGAACTTCATATCTTGGAGGTGTTTCATGTATTCTTTCAACTTTCTAATTTCCTCCCCTTGAAGGGACATATATTTCATGGAATTTACCATCTTCTCAGAAGCATCTGGAACTTTAACTGGGATAGCAGATGGAATCTTTGTTGTTTTGGTTGTTGTTATTGTACTAACTCCTTTGAGGGGAACTGCATCCTGTGGGATATCATCCATTTGCACAATTTTTTCTTATTATTTAACCAATTTGACTAACTCAACCTCCATCTCTTTTATCTGTTCATTTTTCTCTGTGATCAACATTAGCATCTCCTCTTTCTGGACTTAACTTCCAATCATTTCTTTTACTTATGTATCTTCAGTGGATGAAAGTTTCAGTTTCTTTCTCAAGGAGTCTATATCAAAAATTTTCTTCTTCAATAGTTTTTCAGCTGCCTTGACATTCGATGGGTCATATCCAATCTTCAACACTAACTCTTCTAGGGATTTTATCTTATTGTGTTTGGCCAAAGAGGGTATCTTTTCCAGTTTCAGTTGGGATTGGATATTATTGAGAGACACCTGCAATTTTTCTGTAGTCAATGATGTATTGGCCAAGGTGGAGAAAATCATCTCATCTCTTTTCCTATGCATGTCCATTTGATCAGTTAGATCAGGGGGAAGGAGAGTTTCTGATAGAGGTCATTTAGGATTTCAATGGAGAAAGGGATGGCATAATCAATTGTGGGGATCTGTAACATCTAGTTTATTGATTATGGGGTAATGGTGAACATGGTTTCACCAGATGAGGATACAATGGTCCTTTGTCTGGGAAGATAATGAGCTTGACACTTAAGGGAAAAATCTAGGAAATGAAAGGTCCGGGGAAACATGTGCAAGGGAAAATTGGACTCCCAGAGTCCAATTTCATCACTTTGATCTAAGAAAATGTCCTTTATCCAGAAGTGTAATTCGAAAAAATCAATCGAATTCACACTTTGTCTCTATAACTCTATATTCTTTTTTAGCCATGAGAACGCACTCCAGGTCAACGAAAGGAGGAAGAAATAAATTTTCGGCAGTTTCATCGAGTTTGGTTTTGGGTGCCATAGCTAAGAGAGATTTGAAGGCAAAAAAATATGATGATTGTAGTTACCCAAATTAATGGCGCCCATCGACGGTGTGTCTTGGTGATGATTGGCTTGAAATATGGATTCAACATGGTGTCAACAATATCTGGATCAGTGAACAGTATGACAATAGTGAAGAAACAAGGTTAAACAATGCAGGGAGGTGTCCATTATGGCGTGGGTTGTGACCGGACAAATAAAGGTCACGAAGGATAGCATTGATTGGCCAATGAGTATGATGTGTGTGATGTGGGACAAGGTAGTGGGGTACAGTGGCAGAGTGAGGTGGGCAGTATTGGATGAGTTGTTAGGTAGGTTCCCAGAGGGGGGGTAGGTGGTATGTAGAATTGAGCAGGGGGGTTGGGGGGGTCCATTAGAATGTGAGGTTGACACATTGTGTGGGGATCACACTGGGAAAACCACTTTTCCTGGACCCCTCCCCCCCACCGTTAAAGGAAGAAAGTTTGGGGGGGCACTGAAAAACACTTCCGATCATTGATCTGAGCGTTGCTTGATCAACCGCTGGAAATTGTGCACCCTTTAGTCACATAATGACAAAAGTTCATATCCCTGATAGAACGTATGAAAAAATCATGTTGTGGGTAGCGCTAAGCTCCCCCTTCCTTATTTTTTTCACCAAGGTGTCATTTCCTAAGGTAAACACATCAAATTAACTCAAATAAAAGGTATTTAATCAATCCT
>JZKD02S1683804.1:9118-26943 GCA_000966675.3 Picea glauca
ACCATTCTAGCGAGTCTTTCACTCTGTATTTTTATAGTCTCTGTACATTTCTTTCATTAATAGAAATCGTGTATTACTGTATATCTGTGTTTATGGTTGCATCTCTGATATATTTGTGTTATATTATTGGATATACATGATACCTCTGTGCATTTCTTTATTGTATCTCCGCTCTCATTTCGTGCCAAAAATAATCCGGATCAATATATCCCTCCATTATTTTTTCCCTCCCTTCTCTTGCTCACCCACCCAAACCATATGTTCCCTCATCTTGGTCCCCTCCCACTCAAGGATTCATCAAAGTAAACTTTGATGGTGCTCCCAAAAACAATACTGGCCCTGCTGGTTATGGAGGAGTCTTCTGTGACAACAATGGATAGATTGTGCATGTTTACTTTGGTCATATAGGGATCAACTCCAATAACACAGTGAAACTTTGGGATTTAATTAAAGTCCTACAAATTTCCAAAAGACTTCAATTCTCAAAATTAATATAAGAAGGATATTCTAAACTCATAATTCATATATTCATCAATCTTCAGTGGGGCTCTGCTACATCCAAACTCTCTAGTCACTGACACCTCAAAACTTGGATTGTATCCTCAATAGTCTTCTATACTCCAGTCCTATCCTGACTACTTCCCATGTCAAAAGAGATGCAAACAAAGTGGTGGATCTCCTTGCTAATGCCAACTTCATCAATCCCTAAAAAATGGTTGACATCTCCTAGGATGATTTTCACCTGTAGGACATCAAACATTCTTCCCATTCTCTTGCACGAGAAGATCTTCTCCCCCAGATGGGGTGTCCTCCTTCCATCCACAAAATAAAGGGAGTGCGTTTCAACATACACCCACCCCAAGACACCAGACATACATTGTACAATACAACTCTCATGTCCCCTCAGAAACTTCTCAAAATTTGTCATCGTTGCAAGCAGGAGTATGCTAGGAGTTAGTGCATGAGGTTGAGTTGGGTCTTAGTAATCAGAATAATGTCGATGCCATTACTCCTCTTAATGTATTCAATACATATGAAGAGTTCATCCATCCTGATTGCATCATTTCACAATGATATGCCATTGATTCTGAGTCATTGTGATTTGAAAGGGATGATAATTTCATCGATTGGAATGAGGATCACCAAGTCTTCTCCTCCCCCTCTCATAATGGTCTTGGTGAAGGTTGGGTACCTGCTCCTTCATTCAACACACAGGCGTAGGATTTGGAAGGACGCTTTCCTTCCAATTATTATTCTAGTTTTGGTAAGAATGCAACCAGTTGGGTTTTTTATTTATACATTTCATTTGCAAGGTTTGAAGGGTGTTTGGATGAAAGGTTGTAAGCTCCTCTCTCACTTGTTCTATGTTTTAAGTTCCACCTCTCTGCATAAATTGTCTCATCTCCTCTCTCTACACATTTTGTATCACCTTCTCTCTCTTCTTTCACTTATCTCCTTGGCCCCTAGAGGAAGATGACCTGGTCGCCATGCTGCTACCCATTCCTGCACTGTCAGAGCTACGAAAGAGACAACTGATTTTTACGCTGCATCTATCCTTGTTAGTGCTCAAACAACCATGGATACCTTGGAGAAGGAAACCTATCTAGTTTGGCAATTTAAAGGAGATGATGAGGTTGAGTTTGAAGTAGGGGGTATATTTCCTGATGTGGGTTGCACTCGCTCCAAAAATTCCATCTTTTTTTGAATGATGGAACTCTACTGGCACACAAAGAATCTTGTTGATTTGAGGTTGATTCCTAAAGATTGTGACTTCAGGAAACTTAAGAGCAGAATGGAATCCCTTGAGATACATAGTGCTTATATATAAAAAAATACTCACATGGATGGCAACTTGGTTGGGAGAGACTTTCTTTGCCCCAGACATGAATTACTTAGGCCCAAAATCCTCTCATGTTTCTGCCCAAAGGACTACATATGCTACTACCCATAGGGCCACCATTGTTGTTTCTCAACCACAGGTTTCTCAATATCACTGGTGGAAAATGTCTCTGTTTAGTTTCTCTTTTTGTCTATGTCATCTTGGAAGCTATAAGAGAGTCATAGTTAAACAATTATATAACCATGATAAGATATTTGTTTCCTAGATTTAAGACATTTAAACAACTAAATATCTTCGTTTCCCCATTAGGGAAGGTTGTTTTTGATGCCTAGAGATTGTCATGGTCTTCTGGAGTTGGACTTGAAATTCTCTTTCGGTACATTTTTTCCATAGTTAATACAATCTTACTTACAAAAAAAAAGGTAATTTTTCTTTGTAAAAATGTTTAATCAACATAGTGTATCTTGTTGGAAATTAAACACTTCACCTTGAAGATGAATTTAACATTACATAGCATTAATAGTTTAAGTTTTTGTAATTAGAATCCAAAGTAAGCAATTTTATAAAACTAAAGTTAAACATTGTATGACAACTCTAAATTCTAATGAGTAATACATCTTAAATTTAATTTTAAAACAAAGAAACCATTAGTGTACTTATTATACATTTTATAAATGAAACAACAACAATATCAACATGTTTGAAAATATACAATATACATGTGTGCTATACTATTTATAGCACACCATTGCGAATGAAATCTCACTAGAGTAGTTGTTATGTAAGAATGCATCGAGAAACAATTTAATTGACAAAGTACATATTCAAACTTCCACAATTAACGTTTTGTGGAGGTTTTTATTTGCGGATGCAAAAACATAGGTCACTCTTCAATGCCACTCATAATTTAGCACATGAACTTGATCCTTTTCCACTTCCTTAGTGCTCTGGCTCACATGTCCACCTCCATGGGCCGCTTTAATTTTTTCAAGATACCATCCTTGTCATTTCTGTAGCCATAATATGCACTGGTGCCAATTCGCTTGTAGATCGCACACCTACACTTCCTCTTCTTCACCTTGAGGGGGCTTATCGAATAACTATTTGAGGATGGGGATTAGTTTAGTATCCTTGGAGTATATATAACCAGGGCCCTTTCCTATGGTACCTATCACATCAACTTTGTTCCCTTCCAATGCTATCATCTTGGTCCCTAGTTTGGCATAATTAGGATTACTAAGCTCTATGGTTAGATATTCCTAGTGCCCCTATTCCTTGTTCAACAAGAAAAGAAATCGGTGGGTGTCTTAATTATAACACCATTCTAGCCTCAATATTGACCTAAGATCCATATTGTATATTTAATAGAATTTGAGAACCACATTTGGAAAAAAAATCGATGATCCATAAGCTTTGTCAGCATGTCTTATTGCTAAATATTAAGCATTTCTTTGGCCTCGACTTGATCCTCCATGAAATCCTCACATGTGTACTTACTAAGAAGTTCGTCTTGTTTCTTCTTCTCGACAACCATGCACTCAATCAATTTCTCATCTAGAAGGGTGCTAGCGGGGAAATTCCCCCCTATTACTATACTAGGTTGAGGTACAAGGAGAGCACTGAATTCCCTTAAAAGACAATCCTATTCCTAAGTTATCTTAAGAATAACTAAACTGAAAGACAAGAGAGAGGAAGGAAATAGGTATACCTTTGATTCTAACATCTGGTGTAGACCTCCCTCGCCTTTGTAGCTTCCTAGGTTACGAGTCTTGTCCCAAGGATGACCTGCAAGAACACTTAGGAAAAAAATGATACGAATATACAATCTCTACTTGTTACTTCCAGTATTTAGATATAGGCATAGATGCATTAATCAATAAATACATAAAGACACAATGTATTGGGATAGGAAATAATTATTTTATTCAAAATGAAGATAAGAAATATTACAACCTTCTTATTGGCAAAACGCTCCACGAGCTTTGTCTGGGATCCTCTAATGCTGCTCCAAGTGCATCATTCTCATACTTTCCTCTCACAACCAACTGATCTCTTTGGGAAAATGGAAAGGGTTGTATAAGAAGAAAGGGATCGAGGGGGAATGCTGAGGCCAAATCTCAGAAAGGGCTACAAAACTTGGGCTAAAAGGGGAAGGGATTTTGGCAGAGTTTCTCTGTTCTATTTCTTGATGTTGTAAATGAGACCCCAAGACCTCTTTTTATATGAAAAAAAGATAGTTAATCATTTTGGGGATGGGCTAGAAAGGGTAAAATCGTTGGGAAACCGATTATAGGCCATAAATTCCACCGAATTCCTTGCAACTTTATATTTTTTTGCAATTTTGGAGGTAAACATAGGCTGTCTAGCATGCATATCACGTATGTATGTAGGCTAACTAGTATGCAACTCGCGTGTGTATGCAGGCTATAGTGAAACAGGGCGCGTACATGTTCCAAAAAATGGTTTTTTAAGAGAGAGTCTCAACAGTAATTTGGAAAATTGTGTAAGTGGAAAAGCCAATGCCATGTATGCATAGGTAGGGAATTTTTGGGCTATAACACATGCCCCCTAATGTGTGAGGTCAGAAGAGAAACTGATGGCCAAAATACATTACAATATATTTACCATTGGGAAGGAACGAAGTCGAGTGAGCCCGGTACCAGATTTCAGTAGCGTGCTATCTGCAAAATAATAAAAATCTCTCCGAGGTGGGCATACCCATGCTCATGATGAAATAATCATGGTTTCCAATCAAGTACACTGCAGATACATGTCATATAAATGTCTATATAAAGTGTAGCCACGTGTAATACACAACATATCTACATCTCAAAATCATTCGATGATATTTAAGTACAGTGTAATATGCATCTTCAAGAAGTATTAATGCATGTGATGGGATACGAGGACAACAAAACTCAAGAAACAACTTCAAGATCTTCAACAAATCAGGTAGGAGTACAATAGGAGTGTAAGACTCCCTAATATGAGGTCTATGACATGCCATTGGGAAAATACTGGAGGATCTCTATCATCAAGCTCAAAACTTCATCAATTTTGAATATGGACTTAACTGGACTTTTGGTATGACCGACTCATGAAAGTCAAGAGACAAACTAAAGAATGGATGACTCAGGTTGGATAAAACTTCCCTTGGAAAAAAACATTAAAAATGATGAGACTCGGGAAACGTAACATTGTCCTAAGTCTATGATGTAAGATGCACCACAAACTCTCCACATGTTTGGAAGAGTAACCAAACGGAGGAGAACGTAACTCTATGTAGCGAGAACATCTTCCTAAGGTCATAATAGATCCCAATGCTTGGTGAAAAAAAAAAGGATGTGCTTTATCCAAGGGCGACTATCTTGCTACCGAATAAAATAATTTATATTTCCCGTCCCCTCTTTTTGGAATATTTGATTTTTTTGTCTTTTTCAAATTTTTAATGAGCTTGAAAAAAAATAAAGGATGCTACATTATAGGGGAGGAAAGAGTGTCATGGGAAAGCAAACTAGTTCCAGGTGCATGGAACATACTGATACTTGGTGCAAGGAGACATGTGTAGGATAAGGACAGTTGGGAAAAATTCCTCCATGGGTCAAGATGTTAGATTGTAAAAGGAAAAAAGTGTTTCAAGGCATGCATTTAAGGAATGCTTTGAAGGTTCAGTTGAGAGCAACATGGAGCTGACATTAGGCCAAAGACACAAGGATGAGACCTGCAAATCCGACTAAGCATGACACAACAAGAATCCTTCCATGTAAAGTTTTACAAGCCCAGAGAAGGTAAGATCGATGGCTTTTTCATGTTTAGAGAGTCTGAAAAAAAGCTAAAATAAGACTCCAAAGTGTTCCTTTTTCACAATTAATCTAGTCGATTCGAAAAAGGGTTAAACTTATACCTAAAATATGTCTATTCAATACCATTTTAATGAGTGTTATTGAGACAAGATCACTAGGCTATCTTTTAGATTTTAAGGAGTTTGAAAAGAGTTTAACTATGGACTCACAAGCTTTTTCTAAGTTTAGTCTCCTTAGCCTGAAAAAGTATAAAATATAACTTAGGAGAACTCTCCCAGTGAGACAAGTCTCCCGAGGTGTACCTTGTGCCTAATAATCTATTGGATTGAAAAAGGGTTAAACTCATGACAAATAGATGTTCTTTCTGGACCAATTAACGAGTGTGAAAGTAACAAGGTCACTCAAAAATCTTTTCATATTTAGGGAGTCTAAAAATAGCTTAACTATGGACTTCGAGGGGGTTCCTTTTTCGTAAGTAATCTCCAAGGCCTAAAAAAGAGACAAATCGAAACCAAGGAGAATGTTCCTTTTTCAAATATTTAGTCCATCAGGACTGAAAAAGGGTTAAACTTATGCCTGAGAATACTCTCCTAGTGAACTGAAGCTCCTAGGGCATACCTTTATTCGTAAAATTATCCATCCGAACCAAAGAAGGGGTAAAATACTGTCAGACATATGTGCCTTCAAATTTGAGTTTTGCGAGCATGAAGGGCAACAAGATCGCTTGACAATATTTTTGTTTTTAGACAGTTTGAAAAGGGATTAAAGAATACTTTAGGGGGGCTTCTTTTCTCAAGTAATCTAGGCGAGATCGAAAAGAATAAATAAACTCTTGTTGGATGTTGCTTTCAAAATTTAAGCGATCATCAAACACAACAAACCATGCTTTTTAGGGAGTCCCATGGCTAAGGCCAAGAATGATAACTAGAAAGAAGAATGGGGATTCAATATGTAATCATGGCAGGACTAACAAGGACTCCCAATCCAAAACTCACAGCATGGATGTAAAAATACAACAATGGATCTACCTAGGGAATCCATGTAGAGGTAGGATCTACCACCTAGTTATGACACTTCTAAAGCAACCAAGAAGGTTCTGTGTCCCACTTCGGTGGGATCAATCCTATGAAAAAGCGTATAAGTCAACAATATGAAAAATGTAGGGGGTGAAAACCTAACCTATATACAAAATTTGAAAAAATGACTTTCACCATGGGATGATATAGGTGTAACCCATCTCAAGAAAATCACCAAACCGAAAGGAGTAGTCCATTAGAACGACCCAAAAAGAACTCAAAAGAGAACTCAAGTATCCACCAAGTCACAAAAGGTGAAAAAAGGGACCAAACTAGGGAAAAAAAGGCAAACAAAGTCTATAAACAGAGGTGGAAAACTCATTTTTACCATTGCAATTTGGAAAATAACAAAAAGGTAAAAAAACTCTTCCTCAAAACGCGAATTCAAGGAGCTACAGTGGATGAAAAACCATCACACTTGGACCAAGTAAGTAGACATCAACCTCTCCCTTATTTTCATTCATCTTTTTGCATTTAATTTTGTGTTTTGGAGGCATGTGCCCTTGTAAAAGGGTCACAACTACATGTATGCAGGATGTTCATGCTCAGATCGCGTATGTACGCAGGCAGAGTAATAATTATCCCACGTACATACGCGAATGTCTTAAAGACAACC
Organism: Picea glauca; assembly: GCA_000966675.3. NCBI lineage: Eukaryota > Viridiplantae > Streptophyta > Pinopsida > Pinales > Pinaceae > Picea > Picea glauca. The sequence goes on from JZKD02S1683804.1 coordinate 16,454, forward strand.
CGCGTATGCCCTCTTTAAAGTTAAAAAAAAAGAAACAACTGATGACTAAAACCTCTCTAACTTGTGTGTGATAGGATGTCTGTTCACCGGAGAGAAAGGGAACATGAGGATATTGATGTTTTGTTCGAGGAGGATCCTGGGGCCATTACTATGCTAAAACAATGTGGCATGTGGAAGTTCTTTCAGTGTTCATTCATGAGGGCACAATCAAGGTTGCTCAATGATTTGGTAGAGTATTGGCATCCTGTTGCAGAGGCATTTATGCTAGAGGGTCAATCATTGACCCGAACCACAGAGGACATTTACTTCCTGATCAACCTCTATAGGAGAGGGGAACTAGTCAATCCAAGGACCTTTCCTCTATGGCTATATAAAATTGAGGATTAAATTGGGATGTACTACAAGGATGGGATTGAGAAAGTAGGTTCTCAGGTGCCAATACAGAATATCACCAACCTCCACCTTTGCATCATTTTATTCATGATCGAATGGATGATAGGATCCACAACACTTCATCAAAACTCCCATGCACAGATGCACTGTGAAGTTCAGTGTTTGGAGGCTACCATATTTGATTGGAGTACTACCATGCTGACATGCATGAAGAAACAACTCACAAATTGTCATAAGAGGATGAATAATAACTTTGGGTTCGACACAATTTTATGCTCTTTCTTCTTCTTCAAGAGTTCCTAGTCTCAGCGATAGAGAGATAGTATGGGGGCATATTGCCTCTTTCCCGACATTGTGCAGGTGGATAGTTTTTCTGCCTAGATAGGGTGGAGGAAGAACCCATAAGGCATTTGACGAAAAATTCTTTGACTGGTGGGCTCATCAGATCCCTATTATAGAAGATTATCTGTATTCCATAATTAGTTTCTTGAGAGATCCATACATTCTCGTACCTCCCAGCGAGGAGTGCGGTGAGATAGGTAGCACATTTTTTAAAGTTATTTAATTTTTTTAAATTTTATATATTATCCTTTTTATGTTAATTCTAGAGTAATAACTTAGAGATCTGTTATGTACAGACATGGGACCACTATGAATGACTGACTTTATCGAGACCAGGTGTCATCCTCAACCAGAGGTCGGAGCAACATGAGTGGGAGGGACAACAACTACAGGAGGACCCCCAACCAGAGAGGCTAAGAGAGTTCTACACCAAGTAGAGAGAAACTTGTTGGCTCTCACCTGTGCAGTTCCCATGGTCGAGATCGAGGATCTTCCCCCGAGTATGCAACCACATGTAGTGGGGGCGCCTAGGACTTGGGTCCAATTGTTCCAGCATATTCAAATGCCGTAGTTCACTACAATGGGGCCAATAGGCCTAGACCTCAACTAGTGTTGGACCGCTTATGCGTCGAGGGCACTTTTTGTACTATGTATTTGAGGGCTTAAGCCCAACAATGTATATCGACTATTTTTTTAGGTGTATATATACATATCTTTTCTATCTCATGGATGACATTTTTACAAATGTATTTACATGTGTATGTGTGTGCTTTACTTTTACATGTGAGCAACATGATAAATTTAAAACTTGATTAACTAATGTATCAACTAGTTGGTTAGATATCCTAGGAACATGAATATAAGTAATATAATCAAAAGATCACTCTAAGAGACATACCCTAAGGAATCGTTGGTGGATAGTGGGATCATATGTTGAATTTTAATGATTAATCAAGCACATGTAGTTTCTTTTCAATTTAGCATGAACTTGAACCATTAACAATGCATCAATACAATATAAAATAGCTGCAGTAACCAATATGATCCGAGATCTTTCATCGAAGTGACTTATAAAGAATTGTATTAAATGAGCATAAATTAAAGTGCACCATTAAAGAAGGAGAATATCAATAATGAAGAGACATAAGCATCAAATATGAACACAAAAACTTGATAACGGAGTTCATCCCTGGTGGACTACATCTTTGGGTCTTGCTCTAAAATGGGTAGGCCTTTTATTAACTCAACAAAAGAATTTGGAAAATTACATAAGTATACCTCATTCTGGAATCAAGCTACAGAAGATTTGCTCAGATCAGAAAATGGACAACACCATTGAATTCGTGGCATCGAATTACCCAAAAATGACTGTTTCCACGCCTCAATCCGACTCTGGCACTCTTAGGCCCAAGAGAAACTCTGTATCCGTTTTCGTGCCCTGCAACCTGCAATTAATGCCAAAAATTCCCTTGTAAAATGTGCCTAGTCATACTGTCACGCGCCTCCCCCTGCACTAGGTGGATTTCAAAAATTTAAATAAAGTTTGCGGGCATTGTAAAAAATGAGGTTGTTTGGCCTAGTGGTCGGCAGAGCATTTGTTAAGGCGTATATAGTGGGGGAGGTCCCGAAGTTGAGTCCGTGGGCCTCCCCTTTTTGGGTGTTGGTTATAACATATATACATATATTTAAACAGTGGTTCCACCAACTTTAGCAATGGTTTATATATGACCGTTGGGCGCCATAATTGGCGGGGTTCCGCCAGATTTGGCGGACCCACCAATTCTTTTATTTTTCTTTTTGGAAATTGCTTCTCGGGCCCTCATTGGACATTTTCCCACTACCACGTGGAAACGAACCATTCGGCCATGCCAACCAACTATACAGTCACCTGCCACATCAACATATGGTCTACCACCTCAACTTCCACATCATCCTTCCATGTCAGTTGCCATGTCACCGTGCAATCTTCCATGTGGCTGTACAGACTACCACATGGAACATTTTTACTGGTCCACGAAATGACCTGAAAATTCCAAAAATGAGTGACATGTGGCAACCTCTGGTGCTACCATGACACCATGATGATGTCACCATGACACATGTCACCTCCTACTTGTTCCACATATGTTGTACAGATGTTGATGTCATCCGTACTGATGTTGATGTCAGCAGTACGGATGCTAACTCATCCCCTGCTAACTGGGCTAGGTTGACCAAACTTTGACCATGAATATATTTCGATCAGTAACTTCGTTTGACGATCCATTTGCATTTTTGGAAATATTGCGATGCACTCTTCACAATGATGCTACTTTCACTGAGTTTTGAGGACTTTTAAGTTTTTCCCTTTCTTTTTCTGTTGAGCCCATTCTGAGCTTCTTGATTTGCTTCGACGAGTTTTGAGCTATCCTTATTCTTCTCTGGATCCTTTTTGGATCATGCCTTCCCACTGAGACTTTTTTGTACCACCAAAATCTTTCATCAATCAATAGATAAGTGAGGGAAGAGTTCCCTCACCTTGTCCTTCTCAATCCACTTTGCCTTGCTTTGATGTGTGCCCTTTAAGCCTACTCGAAGATAATAAACACCACCCTTGCGTGAAGTCCTCGTCCTTCTGTCCAGGATGATATCTTACTTTAACTCATCCAAATACTCAGGAGAAAACTCATCAAATGAAGGTATTGAAACTTCTTCATCCCGATCCATGATCTTGGGAGGCTCAAAAGTTTCAAGTTCTCTACATTTACAACTGAGTAAATCTGCATATAAGGTGGAAGATACAGACGAAAATCATTGGTACCACTTTTCTCCAAAATAGTGAAGGGTCCATAAAGAATGGGCTTGAGTTTATTTCCTTCACCCTTCAATCCTTCCTTGATGATGTGAAGCCATACCTGGTCTCCAACCTAGAACTGATGATCAACCTTGTGTTTGTCATGCTGAGCTTTATACTATGCTTGAATTTTCTCAAACTATTCCCTGACTGCTTGGTGTACTTGCTGGATCCTCTAGATTAACTCACATACTTTGTCTTCATTTCTTTCTTCATTTGAATCAACATCTCTCCCATACATCAAGTCCAAAGGAACCCTAGGTAGGTACTCAAAACATGTCTCAAAAGGAGAACACTGAGGGGAGGAATGTAAGGCTCGATTGTAAGCATGTTGTACATAGGGTATCTGTTCATCCCATAACATGGGATGCTTGCTGCAGTAGCCTCGAAGAAAAAGTACCACTGTTCAGTTTACAACCTTTGACTATCCGTCGATTTGTGGATGGAAAGCAGTGCTCCTCTTCAACTTGGTGTCCATCATTCTCCACAAGCTTGTCCAAAAATCCCCAAGGAATCGAGTATCTTGATCCAAGATAATGGATGTGGGTAACCCAAAGTGAACCCAAACATACTGAAAGAAGAGATTATCAGTCTTCTTAGTAGTGATCTTCTTTTTACATGGCATTAAGATACACATATTGCCGAACCTATCCACTACAACATACAAATAGTCATGACCCCCTTTCGACATTGGTAAACCCCCTACAAAATCCATGGAGATACTTTCCCATGGATGGGATGGAACAAGTAGTGGTGAGTATAGCCCCAGTTTTATATTAGTCGGCTTACAAGTAGAAAACATTGCACACCCCTTCACATATTTAGTTACAATTTCTTTCATTTGAGGCCAATAAAAAAAAATCTACAAATGAGCCATAGTTTTTCCTACCCCAAAATTCCCAAACATAAGAGAAGTGTGAGCTTCTCGTATTACATGGACTCGTTCACTTGTATGAATACATAGCTTTCCAATATGGTAGAGTATTTTTCCCTGCAACCAATAGTTCTCTACCTATGCACCATAGGTTAGTTTCTCATATACTTATTTAAAATCTTCATCAATGGCATATTGTTCCACATAGTTATCATGAGATAAAGAACTATTCTTCAAATTAAAAGAAGCAACAATAGGAGGTATCGAAAGCATATCAACTACCTTTTTAATTGTACCCTTTTTGTACTTGATTACCAAATGAAATTGTTGTAGGAAATACATCCATATGTAATGTTGAGATTGTTGCAGTTTGGTTTGTGCTTGGAGATACTGTAAGGGTTGGTGATCTATATGTATGATTGTTTCCTTCCCTAACAAGTAGTGCTTCCATTTCTTTACGCTTTGAACTAATGCATATAAATCTTTATCATATGTAGGATAGTTAACAACAACTTGGTTAAAAGTTTCAGAGTGGTAATAGATAGACTTACGATATTGCAACAATACTTCACCCATGGAATTTCTGCTAGCATCTGTCTCGATCTCAAAGTGTTGTTGAAGATTTGACAGTGCTAATATTGGTGCGGTACTGATCTTTTCCTTCAAAGTGTCGAAAGATTTTTGTTGCTTTCCTCCCCACTGAAAAGTGTTCTTCACACTAGTTAAGGCATGCAAAGGAGTTGCTATAAAGGATAAGTTTGAAATGAACCTCCTCCAATATTGGACTACACCTAATAAGCTCCATATCTTGGTTACACTTTTGGGTTTAGGCCAATTTACAATTAAATCATTCTTGGAAGGATCAATTTTTAATTGTCCTACTCCTACAATATGACCTAAGTACACAAGTGACGTATTACCAAATTCACATTTGGAAAATTTTACATACAAATTTTCCGTTTGAAAAGTATCCAATACTTTCTTTACATGCCTCACATGTTCATCCCAAGTCCCGCTAAAAATAAGAATGTTGTCTAAATATACAATCACAAAATCATCTACAAAAGGCCTGAATACATCATTCATCACACGCATGAAAGTTTTCAGAGCATTACAAAGCATTACAAAGCCCAAATGACATAACTAACCACTCAACCAATCCCTAATTGGTTTTAAAGGAAGTATTCCATGCATCTTGTTCTGGAACCCTAATATGATGGTATCCACTTCGCAAATCCAACTTAGTGAAATAAACAACATTCTTTAATTGATCAAGTAAATCATCTATGTGAGGAAGAGGGTATCAATTTTTCATCGTGATTTTATTTAAGGCCTGGTAATCAACACACATTCTCCATGTGCCATCTTTCTTTGGCACCATCACGATCAGAGAACAACAAGGAGATGAACTGGGCTTGATGATCCCTTGATCCAATAAACCTTGCACCTACTTCTTGATCTCTATCATCTCTACAAATGACATCCTGTACATGCCTACATTAGGAAGAGGAGAATCCTACTGAAGATGTATTTCATGTTGGATTTACCTCTTAGGAGGTAATCCATCTGGTTCCTGGAAAATATCATCATACTTAGAAAAAATATCAATTAATTATTTCTTATGATAAGGATTACATCATTGGAAAGCGTCGGATGTTCCAACATCTTTCTCCCTTACGATCATGAGTACATATCTCTTATTAGTGTTTATGAGTCTCTTCATTTGACCTACATTAACAAGTGTTGTGTTTACCCTCATGCTGTGAGCTCTAACAATATATTCCACCCCTCCCTTAGTAAGGTGGTATTTTTTCTCATGATGAAAGAAGACTGCTTTTCTATCATAAAGATAAGGACTCCCCAACACTATGCCACATATATCAAGTGATACAACATCCAAATCCACTTCATCAATCAACTTTGAAGCAATAGAAAATTTGATCCTACATTGTTTGGTGACATTAAATTTTTCTTTATCACATACCCAACCAAGAGGATAAGGCTTTGGATGTGGTTTCGTTTCAAGACCCATCTTTTTGAAAAGTGCTTCAGATATCAAGTTTACTTGGGAACCTGGATGAAATAATGTATCTATATTAGTGTGTTTAGATACAAATCTTATGTGAAATAATCCATTCCTCTTTCATTCATCATCATGAGATTCATTATTGGAATTTGAACTAGCATGAAGGGAATCTTTACCTTGTACTCCAACCGCTGTGATCTTTCCTTCATCTCCTGAATCGAAACCAAGATATTGTTGCATTGTAGCAACGCCTTTTGTCTTCCCCTTTCCACCGAACGGTTTTGGTCTCTTCTATGGATGTACTTTTCAATAGTGTTCATCATCGCGACCACTTTTCTTGCAATGAGTGCAAGATGGATTTCCTTCTTCTCTCTTTACCGTGGCGGTCTTCTTTTCCTTCCTCTTAAACTTCTTAAATGGCTTATATGGGAGATTGGAAGTTTTCTTTATGGGATCTTCTTGAACATGCTTTCCCATGTTCTCAAGGTGAGTGGCTTGCACAAAAAATTCACAATACTGGTGGGGTTAAACAATAGCAACGTATGATGAATATAACTGTGAAGTGCGCCAATATACTTCATTAAATTTTCATAATAATCCAAAGGAATGTTTAATGCAAGAGATTTCTTCATAAATTCTTCTGTGAAACTTTGTACAGTTTGACCTTTACTTTGTCTTAAATTTTTCCATTCCATCATTGATTTATGTAAATAACCCAATGGATAAAATTGCTTCCTTATCATGACCATGAGGAAAGAATATTACCACACTTACTTCTATCCTGAAGTTTTCTCTCCCACCATACGAGAGTGGTGCCTTCCAATCGAAGAGAACCCTGTTGCACTGTAAATTCCTCTTCATCAATATGTTGAACACAACAATATACTTCAACCTGTTAGATCCAATTATCTATCTTTTTAGGAATAACATCTTCATTAAACATAGGTAAAGAAAATTTTACATCAATCTTTAATAATGGTTTCTTAAAAGAGGCTTTATGGCTAGAATGATGAGAATGCTCAGAGGAAGAAGAACTATAACTTGATGGTGAAGATGGAGGCTCAGGAGGGTCTCCTCCAACCCCTTGATTTACAGAAGAATCATCATCAACTTGTGCTTAATTTTTCTTCCCTTTCTTCTTCATCCTCTTCTCATAGTCTCCATACATTTGTTTGACCATTTCTGACATGCGATAAAAGACCATATGGAATTTTTTCTCTTGTTCATCACGCTTGTAATCTTCTGCTGTTTTCTTCCTTCGAGATGTATGACCAACTTCGAGATTGAAAGTCTTAAGATTTCCTTCACCTTGCTTATGATTGGCCCTAGTAAGCATTCACACTCAACAATTCATGTCAAATATGCCTACTCTGATACCAACATGATCCAAGAACTTTTCATTGAAGTGACTTATAAAGAATTGTATTAAATGAGCATAAATTAAAGTGCACAATTAAAAAAGGATAAGATCAATAATGAAGAGACATAAGCATCAAATCTGAACAAAAAAATTTTATAACGGAGTTCGTCCCTGGTGGACTACGTCTCTGATTCCTTCTCTCAAATGGGTAGGCCATTTTATTAACTCAACAAAATAATTTGGAAAATTACACAAGTATACCTAATTCTGGAATCAATCTACATAAGCTTTGTTCAGATCAGAAAACAGACAACACCATTGAATTTGTGGTGTCAAACTACCCAAAAATGACTATCTCCACGCCTTAATCCGACTCTGGCACTCCAAGGCCCAAGAGAAACTCTGTCTCAATTTTTGTTCCCTGCAACCTAAAATTAATGCCAAAAATTACCTCGTAAAACATGCCTGAACGTACTGTCACGTGCCTCCCCCTGCATTGGGCATATTTCCAAAATTTAAATAAAGTTTTTGGGCATTGGAAACAATGAGGCCATTTCACCTAGGGGTTGGTAGAGCATTTTTTAAGGCGTATATAGTGGGGGAGCTCCCGGGGTCGAGCCCGCAGGCCTCCCCTTTTTGGGTGTTGGTTATAACATATATACATATATTTAAATGGTAGTTCTACCAACTTTATAAGTGGTTTATATATGACCGTTGTGTGGGGTTCAAACTTCTTCTCAAGGGAGAAATACCACCCCACCAAATCCCTCTCAAGGGATAGGTCCATTACCTGCACACACAATGGATGGAACTAATCCTCCGTCAAATATCCCTATGCCATACTTGGCATCCCTCAACATACTTGATTTGAGCAAACTCACGAATGATCCCATTTTGCATGATCCCACCACCTTCAAATATTCTGAAATTTGAAGGAAAACCAGGGGAAGATCCTACCAACCATGTTATGACCTTCCACTTATGGTGTTCTTCAAACAAAATCATGGATGATTCCATCTGCTTAAGGTTATTTCAAATAAATCTCAGGGGCTCATAAGCCAAATGGTATGTGGACAAAAAATCAGGGTCCCATGTGACCTTTGAATCATTGGCCAAGGCCTTTTTTCCCTTTATCCAACTACTAGTTCATCATGATACTAGCTTAGAACTTCTCTCTAAGTTAAAAAAAACCACTGCTATCCATATATCCGACCACATCCATGAATGGAATCGATGACATAGTTTGTGTAAAGAGGAAACCACCAAAGAAAAATGTCTTGATTGGTTTCTCAAATCCCTCATATTTGTTATTACTAAGGATGTAGCATCCATTTTTCCTCAGTTAGAAGAGGATGCCATCAACAAGGCCCAACAATTTTACCTCATCTATTCTCAATCAGGTTACTTATAGACAATATTTCCTGATGCACCCAAACCCATACCATTTGGCCAAGACAAACCTGGGATGTCCCACGCTGTGGATGGGTTTATTGTTTCAATGGCCCATCTCAACCCTTACGACCACCCATCACCCACTTATGGTTCACATAAATATCTGCAACCATATGGAGGGCTGTTTGATTACCCTCCTCCCACTCACCAAAAATCATATCTTTTTGCTACCCCTCCATCATTGGGTGGACCCCCACCGATACCCATGATGTATTTGATCCCTCAACCAAGTACAAGTTCACCCTCAACCCCCACATATAACCTCAACAATAGTGGAAGTGATTCAACTTACTATATGCCATATGGATCGTCTCCACAAAAAAATCTGTATTTTCCATTTCCTATTCCTCCCCAGCGGGTTTCTCCTCCACCAAGACAACCAGATGATGTCATTAACTTTGTTCAACCCTCTCCCATTCAACAAGTTCAGACTTTTGAACAATTAAATACGAAAAATTCATCCCATCAGCCGAATAATGCCAATAAGAAAGGAAAAAACTGAAACAATCACAACCCAGGATCAGGAGGAAATAATCCCCAACAAAACCATCCCGATGGGGGAAACTAGAATCAAGGCAACCAAAACTCCCAAGGGGGCATTAATAACAATCAACCGCGAGAAGGGAAGAAAAATAACATTAGAAATAAATTCCCTTGTGCTCTATGTGGTGAGTATGGACATTATACTCACCATTTCTCCCAAATTGTTGATTTCAAATGGATGAAAGAATCTGTGAACACCCAACTCCCTCCAACGTCGCCTGCCCCTTAGCAGGCCCCACAACATTATTTGCAACCACCACCTTCGACCATTTTGTAAAACCCTATTCCACAAGAAGGTGTGATGAATACCCAACAAGATATAATCCCCGCCCCACCCTAAATGGGGAAACATCAAAACCCATGTCCCAATCAACTTGGAAATCTAGCCGATCGCAACATCCTCCTTACTAGCGAAGAGGAGATTCTTCTACAAACACATGGTCGTCAATACGGTATTCCCCCAGAATCTACCTGTTGTGGGGTATTCTACCCTACGGACTAATAAGCTAGGGCTCTAAACTTATACGCAGATCATGACCCTTAATATTTAACTTTAACCTTCTACCCAAAATCTCAACCCCTTTTCAAGCAAACATGGGAAGAATCGACTCACCTTTTTAACGATGATTGAAGTAGATCCTCCGTTGAGCCTTCTATTTCCTCACTG
>JZKD02S1683804.1:62818-107809 GCA_000966675.3 Picea glauca
TCTAGAAAATGTTTCCTATGGGGTGTGGCATGAAATGAAGCCCTTGAATCTACTACCCAAGACTCAGAAATATTATCTACAGAAAGAATCAAAGCATCTTGTAACACATCACCTGCTACATTTTCTTCATGATTTCTCTCCTGCTGTCCATCTCTTTGTTTCTTTGGAGCTCTGCAATCTTTCTTCAGATGTTCTTTCTTCCCACAATTCTAACACTCTATCTTTCCAAGTCTCGATTTGGATCTTCCCTTCCTAGAATTCCCATGATTCATTGAGCCCTTTCCTCTATCATTTTGTCTTCCCCTGTTCTCCATGTTCAACGCATTACCTGATGTCTCACCTGTGATTTTCCATTACATTTCCTCACTAAGGATAACACCAACAACATCATCAATTTTTAAAGTATTTGAACCAGAGACAGAGTTACTTACAACCATGACCAAGTTGTTCCATATTTCTGGCAATGAGAACAAGATTAGAAGAGCCCTGACCTCATCATCAAAGTCCACTTTTATAGAACTTAGTTGATTAGTAATCGCATTAAATTCATTTAAATGATCTTCAACAAACCCACCTTCTGACATCTTCATATTAAATAATCTCTTCATTATAAATACCTTATTGGACGTTGAGGGTTTTTCATACAATTTGGCCAATGCGTCCATCAAACCCTTCGTTGTCTTTTCTTTGGAAATATTGAAAGCCACCGATGCTGCCAGGCTCAACTGTATCGTTCCTAGAGCCTTTCTGTCAAGAATATCCCATTCTTCATCCTTCATGGCCGTCGGCTTCTTTGATACTCCACCCAATGGTAGGAATAGATCATTTTGATATAAATAATCTTCCATCTGCATCTTCCATAAATGGTAGTTTTGGTCGTTAAATTTCTTGACCCTAAATTTTCCATCTTCCAACATTGCTCCCACTCGAACCAGGAACCCTCTTTTCCCGCGAGTTACCTTTCTCTCTGATACTAGTTGTTAGAAAAACATGACCATGGAGAAATAAAATAAAACAAATGTGGAAAAAAAACACAAAATATACACAATACAATAGAGACATAGATTTACGTGGTTCACCCAGTGTGGGATACGTCCACCAGAGAAATTGCCAGGTCCTTCCTTTATTATTATCCAACAAATGAAGGGATACAATCTACAACAAAACCCACAGTAAATTCCTCTTCTTTCTCTCACAGTCTCCTCTCTCAGAATACAATATTTAAAATCTACCATAGCCGCAGTACATTTCCCTCATAAAAGAGGGTTTCCTTCTAGGGAAAAAAACCCTAACACAATCTCTACCATTAGATCTGTGAACTTATAATGAACGGTCCAGATTTACAATGAAATTACAATATACATTTACAAGGCAATTTTTCCTTCAAGGGCTTTGCTCCTGAACCCCCATCGGGGGACATTGCCCCCGAATCCTCGCTGGGGGCTTGCTTGCCCCTAGACCCCCCAACCAGGGGGATAGCCCCCCTGGACCTTGCAGAGGGGGTACCCCCCTCTGCACTCCCCTGCATGGAAGAGTGTACATACTTCTAGGGTGTAAATACTTCATGGGGTATAAACACGACTAAAAGTAAGGACCTCTGAATCAGGAAGATTATCAAGCTCCACAACCAACACATACCTTGTCCTAAAGGTGGTCTTACTGATATATTCCTCCTTAATCCTTACCTGATGGTATCCTGACTTGAGATCTATCTTTGAAAATATCTTCAAAATCTTCGAGGATTGCATGATCTTCCAAATTTGGCACCTTATCTTTAGGTATCTCTTCCATATGAGCTGAAAATATTTGACACCCTTTTCTGTAACATTTCTTCAGCTGCAATGTTGAAATATCTCTGATGGCTACTACCCTGGGAATTCCCTGCACTCTCCTTAGGTTCCCTTCCTCATCCAAGAAAGTAAATTCCTTGTTATGATAGTTTAGGATGGCATGATACTGTTCCAACCAATCCATCCCAATTAGGCAGTCATAAGAACCTAAAGGAAATATGTTCAAATATTCCCTAGTGTTCAGTACATTCATGTCCATAAGACATGACTTAACCATCTCATTAACTTTTCTTTTGGCTTTGGTAGCTAGATGCACCAACCAAGATTTTCCATCCTTTCTTCTTGGCAAATGAAAACTTTCCACCATCTTAGGATCTATATAACTATGACTAGCTTCTGAATCAATTAAAATAGCAACGGTTTGGTTGTTGATCAGACCTTCCACTTCAATCATATGTGACTGATACTCTACTTTCTTATTGTCTAGGGATGCATAGATCCTTGCAACATTTCTGCCCATGTCCTCCACTATTTCAACGTGCTATACATTGTGAACAGTTCTCACTTTTTCACCTCTGTGAGGACAATCTCTGTACATATGATCTCCTTTACAACCCCAACATTGAATAGGTGGTTGCCTTGGCCTTTGACCCCCTATCTCAATCATTTTTGGATCTCTAGGAGTTTTTTGTCCCTGTGGATTGTTTCTGAAGAATGGTGGCTTAGATCCCTTCTTCCTCTGATCCACCTTGAATTTCTTTTTGTCTTCCCAAGATTTTTGGAAAGTTTGCCTTAATGTTTGCTTATCATAAAGGCATTTAACTCGCCTTATGGTCTCCTCCAATGTCTTGGGATCACCATACTTTATGTTTTCACTAATGAATGATGACAATCCACTCAAATACCTTTGAATTTAACTGTTTCATCCTTGATAAAAGAGACATACTTCAATAGTTCTAAAAACCTTCTTTCATATTCATCAATGGTCATACTCCCAAGATTGATTTCAAAGAACTCTTTCATTTTATTGTCATAATATCTCTTAGTCAAGTATTTATTCTCAAAATAGTTTTTGAATTCCCTCGAAGTAACACTTTTCTCTTTAATGTGTTGAAACTGCACAAGTTGATCCCACCACATGGATTCATTTCCCTTGAGTTGATAGATGGAAATTCTACCTTTTGCATGAGAAGAATAATTATTCAATTGAAAATACTTTCTCATGCCCAAAAACCATGTCTCTGCATCTACATCTTTCTTGTGCTCACCATCAAATGTAGGAGGTTTGATTTTGTTCATTTATCCTCGTAGCTCATCCACCCCAAACCCCTTATGATTCTTGACAGAGGATGGAATTGAGTTGCTATGTGATCTCTTATTGGAATGCCTTTGGGAGTGGTGGTGATGTCTGCTAACACTTTTGGATTTTGTTTTCTCATCAGGAGGCCTGTGACTTCCTGATTTGCTTGAACCACTCTCCTTATCCAATTTCTTTTCTATTCTGTTCAAGATCTACACTAATTTCATGTTGAAGTCATCTTGCTTCTCCTTGGATCTCATAGGACTTTCATTATCATATTTATGGATTTGAACATCCTTCTACAAATTCTTAATGGTCTCTGCCATATTCATGTTTTCATCCCTTCCTTCTCCATGCCCGTTGGAGTTTGTTACTTCAATGCCAAAATGGACATCCATCTCTCTAATATCATCTTCCTGGATGTAAGTCCCTTATGCCTCTTCCATTCCTATGGAATCTGTGCTGATCTTGATCTGATCTAGTTTTTGTTAAATCTACAAAATGTGCAACCAACAAAACTTTGTCAGGCTAACTATTTCAACAATTTCCTAAAAAATATGAACCATTCTGGTTCAATAATATATATCATAATTCTTTGTTCTGAATTCCTGGAAAATTGAATTCCTCGATCAAATTTTTGGGTGTATATTTATATTTCACTTTCCAACACCTTTCCAATTCCTACTCCCATGCTCAATTCTGAGTTCTGAGCAGAAAGTTATGGTTATTGGAAATTTGCCCATTAATTTTCTGTTCATCTTTCAACTTGGCGCAATTATGCGCTATAATTATGCATTTTTGCACATACTCCATTGGAATTTTCTTAGGATATCAATTGGGTTTCTTCATATTCATAATATGGACAATCTGTCCAAGTTTCACCTCTTTCTGGGTTCTGGGATGCTAGTTACAACCTGCTGAAGTTATAGGCCAAATTACCATATTGTAGATGATATGCTATAGGTACCTTATTTTCCATATTAAGCACTTTTGACATGGACATAAATTTAATTTAGATTTGGGAATGTATTCTATGGATCAATATATTTCCATTGACTACTCTTGTATCTCAATATGATTCCGGAGCAGAAAGTTATGGCTCTTTGAAGTTAGATGGGTCTTAAAATTTACCCTCCACTGTTTGTGCTGTAACTTTCTCATAAAAGCTCCATTTGATGAACAATTTACACCATTAGAAATATCTCTCCAAGATCTTTTATTTGAGCTGCAAAGATAGAGTGTGCCTTGGCACACTTTGTTCTCGTGGTTTTTGAGTAGCTAAAAGCGCTCTTAAGGGCCTCAAAAACGCGCTGTAAAAAGATGATGTTCAAATGATATAAAATGTCACAGAAAATCATTGGTTTCTACTGTTATTCACCCTCCAAATGACTTCACACAAAAACATTTCAACCTGTAACACATATTTACCATGTGAAGCAACAACACAAGGTAAATCATGCTTTGTGCACTTTAAAACCATTGTGTATCACTTCTCTATCGCGTCAATAACTTGCGCGCACTACTTTTATTTCACGCGCCAATATCCACTGCGTGCAGTTTTTGTACCGCAGATTGATATTCCATGCACATTTCACTCTACGTGATGCACCATGCCAAATTTTAGTACACCCCCACCGTGCACCAATACTCTGTGTGCACCATTAACAAAACTGTCACATGACAACATATACCCACATTGCATGTGCACCAACCAATCTCCTTTGTGCTCTGCCAATACTGCGCATACCACGCGCATCATTATCATGTGTGTGCACATCACGTGCACCTTAGTATGCATATGTACACCCCAAAATACTAAATTTAGTGCATGCACATGCACACCAATATTTTTCCACACAACGCCCAAAATTTACCGTGTGCACCTGCACACTAACATTTTTCCGTGCAGTGTCTAAAATTTAGTGCGCACACCCGCACACCAACATTTTTGCATGCAGTGTCAAATTTTTAGTGCGCGCACTAGCACACCACTATATTTCTACGCAGTACTGAATTTTACCTATCACAAGCTTTTCACTGGGCCACATGCATTTTTAGTGCGCCCAACTGTGCACATTCACCTTTATGTGCATTGATTCCTCATGAATTCTGCTGCAGAAATTGGGGATTTTTCCTATTTTTTCCCAATTTACAATAGACATTCTGCAACTATGAAATTTCCTCAATTTCACCCCGATAACACCCATTCAACCTCTGCAACAACAAATCACTATGGGTTTCCATCTCTGGAACGAATTTACCCAAAATTAATTCACGAATTGATAATTTTATTTACTAATCTCGCTCCATCTATAATGTCTTCACTGTAACTTCAAATTCAACCAATTCCAGGTCTCAATTTGCTAGAACATATATTAAACCAATAATATCTCACCACTTGGCCGAATTTCTCCATTTTCTCATGAATTTAACAACAGAAATTGGGGCTTTTCCCAATTCTGCGTCGTTGTTTCTAAAATTTACCATGGATGCTCAACAAATCAAAATTTGGCCACTTCGAAATAAATCCTGTATGAAATTTCTCTTCAACTCAAATTGTTCGACCCATCCAGACTCAACGTTGAAAACTAAAGCTCTGATACCATATTGTAGCATCCACAACCTCCCAGGTTTGGCCACGATACACAAGAGAACTCTTTCTTTCTCTCTACGAAACATACTGTAACATACCCAACACCTAACTGAGCTATGCCACATAATGTTTTCGAACTCTATGCAATTAAAACATATATACATGCAGAACTCTTGCAGAAGCATTATATATAAAATGTAAACAGATAAATACATTTCGTAAATGGACAAATTCATACTGAAATAACAGTAAACATAAACATGAAGCATATACAGGAAATACCCATAAACATATAGACAATTATAACCATGCATAAGAAAAACCCATAGAAATAAACACGTAAATAACAATGCAGCATGTAAATTTATCACACAATTGACACTTATCTTGGTAAGAATGTCACCAAATCCATGCAGACCTTCCACGAACCTCCTAGCCTTAGACCACAATGCTCATCACTCTTAGCAGTGGATCACCCTTGAGATGGAGCTAAACTCCACTCGAGTAAAGGGGTTCCTAACCAGGCTAATGGCTCATGGACAAAAGGAAATATTTCGTCATAGGTGCCAACTCAAACTAAAAACCTACAATCCCTCATTCCCCACATGCATGTCCCACCCCAGGAAGTGTGCCCCTTCTTTACTCAACAGTCCTTCGACTGCCCCACTTCCTTTCCGGGCTTTAGCAAAAAGACGGATAGGAAGTCTCAGAGCACTGTAGCTGCAGTTCAACACCTTCAGGAAATCAATTCCCAACAATTCTCTCACCCGGAGAGAAATTTCTCATGGGCTTGACAACCCACCTCTTCAATATCCCACGGGCCTGACAACCCGCCTCTTCAATATCCCATGGGCCTGACAGCCCTCTTCTTTAGTCCATCTCCCAAGCTAACCAGCTACACGAACAAGTATGGCTATAGATACATGTTCCGATACAGTGACATGAATGTATGAAGGATAATTGGCTGTGTGAGTGTCAATGGTCATTGAATCATGGATGAATGAGGGAAGGAATGATGGGAAATGAACTAAGTCCCAACAATATGTATGGATGTCCCCAACTTGACACTTGTCATGTTGGGAGCTACTTTGGCCCACTTGTCCCCAACTTTGGAACTTAGGATAAAATAATTACCCATACTTTATACTTTAAGAAATATTAATATAATATTTCTTTTTGGCTTAGGCTCCCTAGCTTATCCCTTTTCCTTACTTTTAGCTCCCACCCTTTCCCTAACTAGTGGAGTTTATTCCCCCATACTCTTTTATCATGGTCGGTCTACGCGCAAGGATGTATTTTATATTAATTATGAGACTTATACAAAAATAGGTGCACTGGCCTTTAATATCTAGGATCTCTGGCCTAATCAAAACTTAAGAATCCTAGATTATAATAACTGGCTCACTAGCCTATAAAATGAAACATATACACAAAGGCTCCCTGTCCTCACAATCACGCACACTTAAGTTGTTGCGCGTGGTATCCTGAAATGTGCACACTTCCTCATTTTACTGCGCAGTACATGTGCGCACTATGCCATGAAAGGTGCATACAAAATGATATCAAACAACTCACCAGCTTAAGTACATTTTCATTTACATTTACAATTGGGTTCGACCTTAGGGATATTACATAATATTTCCTAACTGTGGTCCAATTGTGTGTATCCCCTTCGGGAGGTATGCAATGATAAATGTGTAGTCGAAGTCCCTCGGGACACTGTCATGACTAACCGCGCCAGCCAGAGGTGGGATATAGTCGGGCATGATAGATGGGATGAGATTTGCATTTGCCAAGTCATTGCGATGCTTGCTCTGTTACTTGTCACAGTTCTAGAGGGCCTAGATCGACATGTAGTCGATGGAGAGGCTTGCACTCCTCTAGTTGACGAGGCTTGTGCCCCTGTGGACATGACCTTCTCAGCCATTAAATCTATCATAATTTCCTCTACAAAATTTTCCACTGCGCTATGCTCACCTGACATACACGCTCAAGATCGGATATCTCAAGTCGGTGAACAAACACTCAATGTAACAGAATGGGTGGCAAGGTCTCAATAGGCTCAGTGTGATAACAATGAATTCTCTGCAGGCTCAGATACTCACAATTCTCAAAAGTTTTCTCGGTGCAACATTCGACGGGATAAATAAACAATGTCGTAACATATTCCTCCAATGAAAAATAATTCTTCCATCAATGCGATTCCATCCGCTATGGCAAGGTCCCAATGGTTCAATGACGATCTTTCCATCCATAAATGCATTTCTAGCCATTCTGGAGCGTCGTTCTAATGGTCAGGACGCCTCCAATGGTTATATTTCTTCACAGTGGTGAAGTGCCAATCTACACTATTATTCTATTCCAACGAAGTTCAAGTTCTGCAAACCTTCCTTCTTCAGAGTCCTCTATGGAACTTCCTGCAATTTTTCTAACTTTACTTTCTTTCCTGTCATTTGCATATCTGGGTTCATTTTTCCATTATTGTTCTTATCTCCTCTTGGCATAGTAACTTCGCACTATTGAGGATATTTCACAGGGTTCAGGGGTAATACTTCTTCTTTTTCTGGAGTAGGTGTTCTACTCTCCTGTATAGACAAGTGTTTCAAGTCTTCTTGTGTTCTTTCAACTTTGACAGCTCGGTCTCTGGCCCTTAGTTTCTTCGACTTGTCCTCCTATTATTCTATTAATTTCA
Source organism: Picea glauca (assembly GCA_000966675.3). NCBI lineage: Eukaryota > Viridiplantae > Streptophyta > Pinopsida > Pinales > Pinaceae > Picea > Picea glauca. The sequence goes on from JZKD02S1683804.1 coordinate 71,194, forward strand.
CTATTATTATAGCCATGAAATCCCTTAGCTCTTTCTTTTTTTGTTCTATATCCTCCTCTTCTTGTTTCCTTCATATTTGATCTTTCTCAATCCAGGTTTTTCCTAGCAAAATAGCAAATGGTGCGTTGTTCTCAAAAAATTGAATGACCTCAAATTCTTCCTCTATCGAAGTTCCATGAGCACTCATAGGTATCTATGTAAGTCTTTCACATAGGGTTATCATTTTTCCTTTAAACAATCCTATTCCTCCCATTGAAGGAACCATAGCAGGCTTGCCAAAAATTTCCCAAGTTCTTTCTGTCATGATATTCACCTGTGTTTTCTTATCCAGAACATAGTCTATGTCAAAGTCTCCTATTCTTATTTCTATACACTCTTTCTCTTTTAAGATCTATGATAAGTTGATGTCTCTGTGATCTTCAGGGTTTATTTCATCTGCAATAATATAGTCTCTGATTCTTTCTAGGGTTCTATCATATCCTTAGTCTCTTGGCCTTTATCATGGTTTTCTTATCTCATATTCATCTTTTCAACTTTAGCAATCATTCTAGGGAAATCCAAAACTTCTTGATCCATAGCGTTACATCAAAGACAACTAGGACCTCTACCATGGAATTCCTTAGCAAGATGTCCTGGTCTTCTACAACTATAACAGAGAGTTAATCCTCTCTTTCTTTTAAATTATCCCCAAACTTTCCTGTACTACGTACTGAGATCACAATGATGAACCTACAAAACTTTCTTTCTAGGATCCTGCATCCATTTTTTAGTCGAAACATTCTTTCTATGCATAGGAATAACATTTTCATTACTTCTATCAAATCTACTCATATCAAATCTTCTTTCTTCTAGCTATGCCATAACTTTCATACTAGGACAAAATCTATCAAGCATTCCTAGATCCATTCTTTTGAAACAAAAATTTTCACTTATCTTACCTTTATCAAAGAACAAAGCTTTAATATATTACCTCTTTTCTTTATATCTAATTCCTTTCTTAGCACAGAGCTTCGCAAGTCAAGTAGAATACTGTGCATTAAATAAGTAGATCTACACACATAGCTTTCTCTTTTATTTAGTTCCCAACAATCACAGTTTTAGATCCCGGCAATGAAACCATTTTTTGGCACACAAGGGAAGACCCAGGGTTCAACTCTTCAACAATGCACCAAAAAACCCTTACTACTGACCCTTTCGGAAACACCTGTGAAGCAGATGATGTCTCACCCGAGGTAGAGGCAAGGGTGGTTGTAGGACTCAAGTGTCTACAACCTAGCTGATACATAGATCTGTGATCACAGTACTTAACAAAGAACTTAACATTTAACATTAATTAGTATTTATCCCTTACCCACATCGTAGGAGAAAACCCTAATTACAAAACAACGCAATATTCAACAAGATTTAACACATCCAAACACTTAGCACATAGAAATAGATCAAATATATCATTCATTCACATCACTAAGAACCAAGCTACTATATCAGAAGCATATAACGTATATTACCACACTTAGCATAAATCACATCAATAACATAAAAACCATAATGCACAAAGAAACCACAACACAAGATATATGTGGTTCACCCCAGTGTTGGGATACATCCACCAAATCTTCTTCTTCTTTATTGGCTTCTGTCAATATTCTTACATGCACAGAGCTACAAAATCAACTCTGCATAGGATAGGAGATTTGTGTGCACCTCTCCAGATTCTCCTTCCTCGGGCTAGGTTCAAGCACAAAGCCTTCTTACATTTTTCACATAAGCTTCTTACAATCACTTGCACTTAGCTCTGCAAGTTCTCAACACATCATGCACAAAGCCTCTAGATCTGCACTAAGTCGATTATACTAGGTCTAGTACTTATTAAATCGCCTAGATATCTATTTATACATTACAAAATGGGCCTAAACATGGGTAAACCCATGGGCCGACATCCCATACCCGTTACACAAACCCTAAACCCAAAAATCCCTAAAAAGGGGGTGCGATCCCGCGATCTACGCTTCGCCTTGTGCTCAGCCTTCGACCAGCCTGTCGAAGTCCCAAAAATGGTTAAACATGACCAAGGTTCTCCAAAACTTGGTCAAGGGCCAAAAACACCTCTCAAAGATTAGTTTTAAGAGGGTGGGGTGATCAGATCTCTTGCAAGAACGTGATGCCATATCATTGAGGTACACCTCAACTATGTGTTTGAGGTCATGAAAAGAAAGTGACATGGCCTGTTGAAAAGTAGCTACAACATTCTTTAGGCCAAAAGGCATTTTTCGATACGTGAATGTACCCAGGGACAAATAAAAGACATTTTATGTTGGTCCTCAGGCTTGATCTGAATTTGGTTATACCCGGAAAAACCATCCATGAAATAAAATACCTTGCAATCCGCACATTCATCGACAATTTGGTCAATAAACGAGGTTGGAAAATTGTCTTTCGGGAAAGCTTTGTTGAATTCATGAAAGTATATACATACGTGAATTTTTCCTTGCTTCTTGTTGATATGAACATGGTTCAATACCCATTTTTTCAATTGCACGGGGTAGATGAAACCAACCTTGATAAGTTTCTCTACTTCATCCTTTATCGTCGCAACTTTGCGAGGATTGACCAAGCGAAGATTCTGTCAAATATGTTTGGCATCAGGATAAGTTGTGATTTCATGTTCAAGAATACATGGATCAATGCCCAACATTTCCTCATAAGACCAGGTAAAAACATTGTGGAATTCCTTAAACAATTCAATGTAGATTCAAATCTCTTCGAGGGAGAAATCCACTCCGAAGAAGACATTCTCCATGATTCCAGGGGTTTTGGAGATATCGATAGGAATCGTTTCAACAATACTTTCCATGTTTCCCTTGGTGTATACTCCATGCATAGCCAAAGGGTTAATGGGACAAGGGGCATCTCCACTCATGTTCGTAACAAACTCTCCTACCTCTATTATCCTAAGCTCGGGTAAGAAGTAATATCTATGGTTAAGATCATCCCAAGGTCTGTCTGGACCGGTATTTGCCTGTAGGATCGCCTCATCATAGGGAAAGACTAAGTCCAAAGGGTCATGATCCATGAGAGAGTCTTGAGCCCAAATAGGCTCGAGAATATGATCTAGATGTTGTGGGGGAGATAGATCAGGGTTGGTCGAGGCTTGTTGGACAACACTATACACAACCTCAACAATGGATAAGGGCATGGCCATGCCAAGGTGACCTAACCCTTCCATCAAATTCACTGGGGAAGGTAAAGTCCATGGGTCATGAAAGTAGCTCATTTTTAAAAGACGAAACTTGAAAAATTGCAGCCTTCGGCTGGTCGGGGACAACCAAAATAAACCTTACATCATTGGAAGGCGACAGATAAACAAAATTTCCCATCAAAGACAAAATCAATATGACACCTAAGTTGACAGTTACTGGCTGCGGTTTATCAATCATCAAGACCGTGGATTCCCCTGATTAAGGGTTAGGATGGGAGAAGGATAATTGGTCAACTATTATAATCTGGCCCTCGTGTAGAAAGCATAAGACCCGAAAAATGTTGGCTACAATCGCATTCATTGCATAAGTCCAAATCCATCCTACCAAAAGATTCTAGTCAAGAGGCGCATCGACTACTTCTACCTCGACACACATAGTTTTACCCTCCAATTTTACAAGGAAATAGGGAATTATACCATGTGGTCTGAACGATTGAGAAATTTTTTTCATAAGAAACATGGGCAACATAGACAACTTAGGTTGGCCAATGTCTTTCCAACATGCCAATGACATCATGCAAGTTGAGGAATCCTCATCAACCATCCTACAAAAAATGTTCCATGTCAACGATTTTGTGGTGTATGCCACTACTATCTCAAAGAAGACATGGTGGGGAGGACGCGATTTAAGGTATATCAGATAAAAAATGATCATTCCAGAGTTACTGGGCTCTGCCACTCCCAATACAAACAACAATGCTTTTCTCTGTGAGGGGTAACTCTAGAGAACCTCCATAGTAGACATTTCACAAGGAGTTTGTGCCAGATCCTCCACGAGGGAGTAATTCTGAGGAGCCCTCGCATTGGGGTTGTGAGAAGCCTTTTTGAATGCACCTTTAGGGATGTGAGTCATTGTTTTTCCCAATGTATTCTCAATTTGAAGAGGAACTAATGGGTTGGAGGCCTCTTTGGCCTTCTCAACAGATTCTGACATTCTGTACTCACGAGTCCTGGTTGAAATATGAGCTGTGACATTCATCATATAGATGTTTGGGGCCCCATTCTTATTATTATTCAGAGTGGGGGTGCCCTGACTGCCCCCAACCTTGCTCATGGATGTGTAAGCTTGAGCCTTATTTTTACCTTGTGGAAAAGGGTTTTTCAACAAAGAAGGATTTTGTTGTGCTAGTAGCTTCTGGGATTCCATAAGACGAGGGCATAGGTGATTCAAGTGGTCATCCGTGTAAATATTACACAGAAAATTCACCTTTCTCTTTTCAGTTTTTCCCTCACCAACTGTATTTTCAACCTTTTTGTCCCCCTTATCCTTCTTATTTTTTTGTTTCTTCTTTCCCTCGATTTTCTAGTTAAACTTGGGATTTTTTGATTGCATATTGTGTACATTCAATGTCTGGGTTGCAGGGGTAACTAAACTAGGAGTTTGGATGGCCACAATCCATTGAATCGATAACTACTGTAATTAATTAGACAACAGATCCATGGACTTGTTTTGTGTTGAGCCTACTATGCCATTAGTGTGAGGCCCATAATTCTATTTGGATTTGTCAAGAGTTGACTATGGTGCATCGGGTAAGATATCATATAGCATGTCAGAATGGGAATAAATCATCTCCAGCTGCTCGACTCTCATAATAGCCTCTTCTTAGAAAAACACCTTGGACGTTGCTACGTCTTTGGATACACAAGGCACCAAACACTTTAGGAACCACTCCAGCAGAAATGTAGGAGGGACCTTGACTTTAATCAAACTCTTTCATCGCTGACATTCTCAGATGTGATCCGAGATATGATTATGTTTCATCTGCTCAAAGTTGGACAACAACTCCGTGGAAAACAACTCTGTGTTGACATCGTATCTCACTGACAGCTAGAAATGGTTCAAGAAAACCATAGCCAGGTCATTAAAGTAAGAATAATTTGAATTGTTGAGCTCGATATACCATTTCGTTGCACCCCCTATAACAGTGCATTGAAATAAGAACAACTGAACAAAGTCATCCTTTAATGATTTGGATGACCACCACAAATGAAAAGTAATCACGTGATCACCTGGGTCCTCACCAGTATTCCCTCAAACTTATGGATGTCTACATGAGGGGCCAACATAGATCATGGCAGATCGGGTCATTTAACAATCTCGACAAGTTTGTAAAATGCAGAGTTTCCAAGAAAGGTAGTCTCGATTGCAAAGTATTTACATGAAAAGAGGGGCCTGGATTTTGAATGGCACGAGGTTGCTAGGAAAAGTTTGACTGTTGGCTAGGGTTTTGGTAGATACCATGGTGGTCCTGTCCAACAAAAGGGGCTTGCATCTGATGCTATATCGTCGAATGATTTCCGAAGTTAGATGACATAACTTGTGCAGGGATTGCTCCCTTTGCTATGTTCCAAGGACCTTGGTTGGGGATGCCCCTAGCCGACCCTCATGGCATAGGTATTGAACCTTGCTTGGTTTCCACATAGTGTGGGAGGGGTTTCACCTAATTGACATCCCTTGCGAGGGAAATGAGCCTTGCCAAGGATTCCCAAGACCTTGTGAGGAGTAAACTCCTACCATAACTCCCTGTGAAGGAATGAAAACTTGTGCAGGGTTTTGTTGACCAAAGACGGGGTTGCCCCTAGTTGAGAAAGAAGACAAAGTAAAAGCATTATTTCCAAATGAACCAAACAAAGAAAACAACATTGATCCCACCATATTCGTGTAGGATGAAGGTCCCTGACTCCCTCCACTAAACAAACTATACTTGGTATTAGGCCTGGTTGGCTGCTGAAACATGCCACTGAGTGAAGGGGACAGAGGAGGGATGTGACCTCCACCGTAAGGAATAAAATTGAACGAGGCAGTGGTTCCTATGACAGATCCTTGCAAGGGTGAATTAGATATCCCTTCCTCAAGACCAATGGTCTGTAGAGTAGAGTATGTGAGAACCAAGTTAGAGTCAAAACCATGCATCCCATAAGAAAATGGAGCACCCAACATGTTCTGAAGAAAAGGAACAATGGTTTAAATAATCGAAGGAATCAAACCACTACCCAAAGTGGTGGGCATCGAGAAAGTCATGGTCCTGATAGGTGGAGGTGGGGGGGGAGGTGCGACACCCCCTCCTGCGAAAACTGTGATGGGAGAACAAGGATTCCCTAATGAAGTAGCGTTAGCCTCTTCCATTGTCGCTCGTCAAATAAACTGGAGTTCAGGAGAAGTCACCTCAGGAGGGACTATCTGAATTAGAAGCGGCACTGATAAGTCGGTGATCAAATGATTTGTTGGCCTGAAAACTTCAGTCTTGAGGTCAGAAACGATAGATTCCTCTAGAGAAGGTAATTCTTCTCTTGGATTTGGCACGAGTATAGTTTTCTGTGGCCCAGTAGCTTCAAATGACCCTTCTTGATCGAGCGTGTGCATCAATGGTGGCAGAGGTGGCCCCAAAGTGACCAACGATAGGCCCTGAAGCCTACACAAATGATGGATTTTTTGATCTTCCATCTTGTGAAATGATCAACCAAAATTTTAAGTTTTGGCTAGTGTGGAAGACAAAGCACACACTAAAAGTTCCTAAAGGAAAATTAGGCAGATAATTAACTAGTAGGAAGAACCATTACGCCAATCGACACTAGAGCAACTTACCAATGCAAGTGTAAATTGAACACAGAAATACCCTCTGGGTATACTCTACAAAGTGTGATCCAAAATCTTCCCTAGGTACCATGGTATACCCTCATAGTCACCTGTGTAAGTCCATAAAAATTGGAAACTAGGTTTCCATTTCACAGTCAATCACCAAGCGGGTACAATCGACAGTCGGGCTAATTGTGATGAGAAAGATAACAAAGTCCGAAGCCCTTCAAGGGTATCAAAGGAAATTGGTCTAGAATACAATTGAGGATATCAAATGGATTCAATTTCCATGAGGCTTCATAATCAAATGCGATCAGTGTGATTCCCAAAAAAGACCCTCAATATACAATCCCCAATACGCTTGGTATGACTTTGGAGGGGTTATATCCTTTATATTTCATTACATGACCTTGTGTTTAGCCCCTGTGTTAGAGGGGGGTCCCAACTAGATCTTACGATGTTGTACTTTAGACACTCCCTATCATAGACTCCAATGTTTGTTTTATATGGCCTTGAAGAGTTTCCTCTTCACACCTATTTCAAGGCCCTAAATCCTAGACTAATTGGTGAACCCTACAAACAAAAAGTCTAATGGATTTTATGTTAGGCATTGATTTTATGGGCTTGATTTACTCAAAGGATATGAATGTGCAACTTGAGGTGTTTGGAAGAGATGAAAGAGAATAAAACTTTAGATCCTTTACGAAAAAGAAAACTAGATACTTCAAATTTAAAACAAAGGCTTTCAAATCTTTATGAATGTCAACTTTTAAAAACAATGTTCCAAAATCCTATAACCGAAATTTTCCTAAAAAAAATTTCATTTCACAATGAAAAACTACTTATATTTTTAGGAAAACAAGAAACAACTTTGAAACAAAACTCTTTTCTTTTTGCAAAAAGACAACCTACGCTACTATAACCAAACTAAATACATTAATACAATATTTTTTCTGATTTTTTGAAATGCTTAAACAAGAAAAATAGAAGTAAAATATTATTTTCATTTTTCAAAGCGTAAACTGGATAAAGAGAAGATAAAACCCAAGACTCATATAGATCCTAGACCACTGCGTAAACGCAGGGACTCACAAGAACCCAGAGGAGGATTTAATGCTTATAGGCCAACTCTAAACCTCTAAGGCAGACAAAATAAAATCAAGAAAAATGTTAAAACCGAATCTTTAAACCCAACCAAAGACCACTAATAGAGACTTTGTAAAGTCCAAGAAAGGCCTAAGAATCCCAAGGCTTCTGTCAGGAAAGAAAAAAAATCCTCTTTTTTAAAAAACCTTTCAAGACATAGAGATGTGTGTTGTTGCACCAACATCTTGCATATGTACGTGGGTTGCATACTGTATATGTACATGTGCTAAGCCAAATAAGGGTGCGTACACCTCTGATATTTTCCAAAAATAAAAAGGCTTGGGAGAATGACTGGGCATGGAAGGTTGGTAGGCACCTGGAAGGTGACCAGAGACCCTAAACTGACTCAGAAAAACCTAAAAAACTCAAAAAAGAAATTGTTACGAGGGAACAACTCTCTATGGCCAAGGGTAAACCACAACAGACATGTATGACTGCAGAAATCAACTCAATTCCATTGTACGCTATATAAACTAATGTGTAAGATAAGAAAGAGGCCCACTTCGATCCAACGTTTGATGATGTTCCACCGTTGAGCACTCCAACCCAAAGATTTATACCTACAATAATTTCTTAACAAAGGAGCATAGAAAGTACATGGTGACGGTATAAAGGGGTTAGCACATTAGATAACATAGTCCATTAATAAACATTACAAATATGCCCATGGATAATAATCATATATTTTCACGATACCAATAGGACGGGAAAGGAGTATTTCTATTAATAATGGATCAACATAAGTGACAACATTACTGACTTCCATGTCGGCACAGTTCGAAACTAAGGAACCAAGTTCCTTCCAATTGGGCCTCCACCACTTCAATCCTCCACCAAAGGAAATCTCATAGGAGAGAGAAAATGAGGTTCTCTCAACAATAGATAAAGATCTCGGGGGTTGAACATTGTGTTCAGAATTGAGGAACAAAGGGATGCTGACTCAATATGAAGTAATTTCTCCAGAGTAACTTTTCTCTCAAAGTTGAATGCTTTCTCCTCTTTTCCATAGCTTGGAATTGTGTTTTTTTATAGCCTTCAGAATGCAACTGAAGGGCTGAGTCGAAATGTTTCCATTATATGCAAGGCCAAGGATCAGAGATCTCCTGTCGTGACATGGAAACCCGACTTAATTTTTGTATTTTTTGGCAGAAATCTTGATGTACACGGGCAATAGTGGAGCAGTCAGTGTATACACATCTTGTATAGCAGATAGGGAGCGTATATGTGGAAAAATGTATATTTTTGTCTCTAGATTCATCAAAAAGGGATGACAAGTCTGTATAGGGAAATGGAAAAAGGCCCTTTGTGCAAGATAGCAATGGTGAGGCAAATCTTGCTATGACAGATGCCCCCTAATGTGTGAGATCAGAGGAGTATCTGCAATGGCCGAAATACATTATAAATAACCCAGAAGTGGAGTGGTAAAGAACCAGCTAGACAAACTCAATTGCTCATTACATTCTATATTGACTTTGCATACATGGCTGCCAAGAATACAATGCAAATCCATGTGGAAAATATACCAAACAAGTGTTCATGCCCATGAATAAGCAAATACAAATGCGGTTATATGCCAAAAGTTGTCATAGTCATGAACAAGGACTAGTGAAACTAGTTGTTGGCATAGGGGCAGACCCAGGGTTCAATGCTACAACAACACACCAAAAAAACCCTAACTACCGGCCCTTTCGGCAACACCTGCGAAGCAGATGAAGTCTCACCCGAGGTAGAGGCAAGGATGGTTGCAAGACTCAGGTGTCTGCAACCTTTGCTAGGACACAGATCTATGATTATATTGCTTACAGAACACTTAGCAATAATATTCAATCCTTATTATACTTCACAAATAGCACAGAGCCTCGCGGTATTCACTTAGATCTAAGGTAATTTAGAACTTAGCAACAATAAACATGTAAGATATAATAGATCAACACTAAGCATATTCATACATATCATATCTAATATTCCTATATAGTTATTGATGCACAAAGCATAAGTAGACCTATCTAAATATATCAAAGCACTTATCCACAATAGAGATAAACACACTAAGTCAAAGGACAAAGCATAACACAGATTTACATGGTTCACCCCCACCCTAGGGCTACATCCACCAACTCTTCTTATTTATTAGCTTTAGTCAATTAGGTTACAACACAAATTTATCAAAATCCTACTTTGCATAGGACAGGAGATCTGCCTCCGCCAGATCCTCCTTCCTTGAGTAGATCTAGCAAAGAGCCTCCTTACAATCTGTGCACTCAACACTTACAATACTTGCACTTAGCTATGCAAGTCAATCACATAGATCAATTCTAGCACTAAGCCCTTGTCTAATCTTCTCCTCTACTTACATCACCTAGATATCTATTTATGCATTACAAAAGTGGGCCTAAGCGTGGGTAAACCCACAGGCCGACATACCTTTCCCATTACATTGTCCCAAAACCCAAAAAGGACCCAAAAAGTGGGCTGAGATACCATGATCTCTTCTTCACTTGGTGCTCCATCTTCGACAGGCTGTCGAAGTCCCAAAAATGGTCAAATATGACCAAGTATTCCTCAAAACTTGGTCAAGGGCCAACATGCCCCCAACACTCACCTGTGACTCATCTCCATTCACTCAGGTCTGACCAGTTCTTCTTCAAACACTTCGAGCTTGGCTCGAGCCGCTTCAAACTACTACATTGCTACTGCCTCTTTCTCGGTGAACCCCTGGATGAGTGCGTAATTTACTGGTTCGTCGAGGTGCTACTCTGCTGAGATTACGACCTGTTCTAGCTCTACTCCTTGGGTCTCGATCTCTGAAAATATCATGCATGCCTTATCTTGCATGGGTTGGATTCATTGAGTGACCTCCATTACTTGACTTTGAAGTGTGTGAATATGCTACTAGGCAGTGCGTTGCTCATCAGACCACTTCATTCTCTCTACGGGTGATAGGGCCTTTAGCCACACCTATAGATTTTCGGCTTCATGCTTCGCCTCCTGGAGATGTGACTCCAATTTATGCAATTTTGGATGCTCACTTAGGCTCTCATATATCTGCGCACTTCTTCTACTTAACTGTTTGCATTCCTCAGTGGGTTCTTTAATCCCTTCTACTATGCTCCAGGCAGTCATTTCTCATTGGTCGCGCACTTCTTGCGGGGTTTGTGGTATGGTATGAAGTTATAATTCCATGACTCTTTGTTGAAGTTGCTGAATAAATTCAACAAGCTTCATCACTTGGCGTTCTATGGGTTCTTTTGCCTTATGCTCTAAGTCGGTCATAGAGTAGAATGATCTGCTGATTACTTCTTCAATCCCTATCTACTTCGCAAGCAACTGCTCTTTCTCTTTTTGGATCTTCACCCTGTCTTCTTCAAATTTTTCTTGGATATCATCCTTCTCTTGTTGCGTAGCTCAGTGTTGCTCAATGAATTCCTCTTGTGATTTCTGTAAGGCCTAGGATGCCTACACTATTTCTTCCTATGCTTTTCGAAGGTGTACTTCAACTGTGTCAGCAATCTTGCGGATTTGAACGAGTTCATCTTTCTCTTCTGTTGTTCCTTCTGGCAGGGGCACAATTGAGACTGCGTGATTAGACTAGAGGGCTTTCTATACTCCTTGGAGCACGATCTCGATTATGTTGTACATTATCTCTTTATTAGCTTCCTTTTTTTCTGTTATCTCTTCTATGGCTTCATTCATAACCGTGATGAGGAAACTGAAGTCATCTGGAGTGAGCATTGTCTACAACTGAGTTACGGGTGCTTTGGATTTCTTTTGGGAGGAAGGTTTTGGAGGCAAACCCTTCCTATTCTTTAGGATTTATACTTTGTCTTCTAGCCTCTGTTTGACTTCTTCTAAGTCTTCTCCATTGTCTCCTCACTCTGGTGTAATGGATGCAATTCTTACATATATCCTGTCTACATCCTAGATTTCCTCATCCTTCTTTGTATTTTTGGTTTTCTTTGTCTTACTGGGCCCAGGTGTATCCTGCACAACTTCTGGGTTGTCGATGTTAGACATTTCTGTGTGGTCTTCTGAAATAAGGAGGTTTGCCGACCATTCCTTAGTGATCTGCTCCAGGTCATCTTCTGTCAGCTTATAATAAGATTGAAGTTGTTCCTTATGCTCATCAACGCGTGTTGTAATGTATATGAAATGGCGGTCCATGTTGAACTTCATCAGAGGTCGAAACTTGTGTAAATTATTCAGGGTCATGCGAGGCTCAGATTGGATGGAGAGCTTCAAATGGGTGTAGTAGGTATGGAAGACGACATTGAATTTCCACCGCTTGTTCATATCGTTCGAGTACCATAGTGTACTGAACTTCGCGGCTAGTGGTTGAAAGGGGTCAATGTCCAGGAAGGTTGCATCTTCTGGTATCTCCCATGCAACAAAATCTATAAGTATCAAGAGCCAGGTAAAATTGAATTCATGCCCCTGATCCTGGGCTTTTATGTAGACAATCTCTAGTTGTTTCACTAGGTACTTCATCCAGTTCATCTGTAGTCCCTCTATGCACTTCCCTGTTGGGTATACTACAAAGTCAGATACTTGCATGGGTCGATTCTTGCGTATCAACTTCCCTGCGATTAGTTGACATGCGAGGTGCACTGCGCCACTTTAAATAGAAGCTACCTTGTAGCCTCGCATGACTTTCTCAACATCACCATAGGATTCTTTGATCTTCTGCACAAGAGAGCGATCCACAGTCTTTCCAGGATAGTAATCATGGATATTAGGGACCTGCATGCTAAGCCTAGTGATCTGATTGATCAACACTGGATCAACTGTTATTTGATGGTTTAACCATAGGTATCCTCCACAGTAGCTCGCCAACTGTAGCTTCACACAAGTATTCACCTCTTGGTGTCTGTCGAAGTGCAGTATCTTCATAACGTTCAGCAGGGTGGACTCCGCGAGGTTCATAGTCCACTGTTGAGGGACAATATTTGAGTTCTTACCTTTCGTCTTCATTAGATATTTATAAGGAGCGAGAATTCCATAAGCCTTATGTTCGCCTAATTTGTAGTCACTAAACTTCAGGGCTACTATCTTATCCTGGTCTATGCATATTGCACATACCCCTTTCAGCAAGTACGCAGTGACGAGAGTGTACTCAAATTCCCTAGGTACATTGTCTCTATTGATCACATTGCTCATAGGTGGTATGTAAGAAGGTAGGATGGATGGAACCAACTTCGCATTGGCCGTATCATCTTTATGTTTGGTTCTTCTCTATGCATCAGCTCAGGATGTTCCTGCTTGAGCAATTGACAGGGAGGCTTGCACTCCTCTCATCGATGATGCCTGTAAACCTATAGATAGTCCTCTCTTTGACATGACTTTTTGGGTTTTGAGTCTAGCGAGTACCTCTCTTACAGATTCTTCAACTACGCTAAATTCGTCGAACATATATGCTCATGGTCAATATCTCGAGTTCTCAAAGTAAGTTAGGTACTGTAAAGAGTAAGAGTAGAGTAATCACTGGTCACAATGCATGTAGTCTGCGGGCTCAAATTATCAATCAACAAAAGTGTCCTCCGTGCATGGCGCGATGGAATAAGTAAACAATTCTATAAAGAATCGTTTGTAATGGATATGGGGCTTCATTAACTCTTGTTCTGTCCATTATGGCACAGTCTAATGGTCTGGTGATGAGCCATCAATTCTTTTCGATCCATTCAGAGCAGTAGTCGAACGGATATATCGGTTTCCAACGACTATATTGCTTTGCCACGACGAAGTGCCCTATGTCGTTGTTATGATATCCCGACGAAGCTCCAATTCTGCAATTTTTTCTTTTTCAAGGTTCCCTCTAGAACCTTTTGTAGTCTTTAGATCTAGGCTTTCTTCTTACTTATCTTTCTAGCCTTCTTCCCGGTGAGCTTCATCTCCGTGATCCCATTTCCATTCTGATTCTTATCCTCATCAGATATAGTCACTTTGCCCTATCGATATTCTTTCTTCGGATTCAAGGGTAATACTTATTCATCATCTGGAACATGCATCTCAGCCCCCTGTGGTTCTTCTAGTGTTCTTACAACTTCGACATCCGAGTTCATGGTGTCAAATAGCTCTGATTTGTTATCCTATTCTTTCATCAAGTAGGCAATCTTTCTAGTCATGAAATCCATTACATCTTGCTTCTTCTGTTCTAGGGTTTCCTTTTCTTCTTTTCTTCGAATCTGATCTTTATCAATCAAGGTCTTACCTAACAAAGCCGGAAATGGGGCATTGTTCTCAATAAACTTGATAACTTCAAATTCTTCTTCTATCGAAGTTCCATTGATGCTCAGAGATATCTGGGTAATCCTTCTACATAGGGTTACCAATTTTCCTTTAAATAAACTTATTCCTCCCAATGAAGGAATCATAGCAGGCCTTCCTAGGTTTTCCCAAGTTCTTTCTGTCATAATATTTACCTGTGTTTCCTCATCCAGAACATAGTCTATGTCGAAGTATCCTATTCTTACTTCAATTTTCTCTTTGTTTTTGAAGATTTCTGATAAACTGACATCTTTATGCCCATTCAAAGTTTCTTTCATCTGTATTAATATTTTTTCTGATTCTTTCTAGGGTTCTGCTATTTCTAGATCTGCCTTAGGGTTTTCTTCATGCAGATTCATTCTTTCAATCTTAGCAATCATTCTAGGGCAATCCAATACTTCATGGTCCAAATCTTTGAAACAGAGACAACTAGGTTTTCCACCAGAGCATTCCTTATCTAGATGTCCCGGTCATCTGCAACTGTAACATAGGGTTAATCCTCTCTTCCTTTTAAATGATCCCCAACCTTTTTTGTACTGTGCACCAGGATCATGGTAGCTAGCCTGCAAAAAATTCTTTCTAGGATCCTGCATCTATTTGTTAGTCCAAAAATTCTTTCTATGCATAGGTATAACATATCTATCATTGTACTTATCAGATCTATTCATATCAAGATTTATTTCATCTATTAATGCCCTAGTTTTCAAGCTAGGACAAAATCTATCAAACATACCTAGATTCGTGCTTTAGAAACAAAAAAATTCACTTATCTTACTTCTACAGAGCACAAATATTTCAGATCTAAAAACTTTTAACTATTCTTACCTTTATTAGAACATTGAGCTTGAAGATCTTACCTCTTTTCTTCAGAGACTTCCACTTTTACCTTTCTTAGAGCACAAAGCGTTCAAATCTCACTTCTTTTTATTTAGATCTGTCCTTCCTTTTTTAGCATAGATATTTTCAGATCACGTGGATTACTGCGCACTAGGGTACAGGTCTGCGCATAGAGCTTCCACGGTTTCAGGAGGAATCTTTGCACAAAGCTTCTTCTTCCTTAGTTCCCAGCAATCACAGTTTCAGGTCCAGGAAATGAAACCATTTGTTGGCACAGGGGCAGACCCAGGGTTCAACACTACAACAATGCAACAACAAAACCCTAACTACCGGCCCTTTCGACAACACCTGTGAAGCATATGAAGTCTCACCTAAGGTAGAGGCAGGGGTGGTTGCAAGACTCAGGTGTCTGCAACCTTATCTGGGACACAGAGTTGTGATTATATTTCTTAAAGAGCACTTAACATCAATATTCAATCCTTATTATACTTCACAGATAACATAGAGGCTCACAATATTCACTTAGATCTAAGGTAATTTAGCACTTAGCAACAGTAAACAGGTCAGATATAATATATCAACACTAAGCATATTCATACATATCAGATCTATTATTCCTATATAGTTATTGATGCACAAAGCATAAGTATACCTATATAAATATATCAAAGCACTTAGCCACAACAGGGATAAACACACTAAGTCAAAGCACAGAGCATAACACACAGATTTATGTGGTTCACCCGCACCCTGGGGCTACGTCCACCAACTCTTCTTCTTTATTAGCTTTAGTCAATCAGGATACAACACAGAGCTATCAAAATCCTACTCCGCATAGGACAGGAGATCTATGCACACTCTTCCATATCCTCCTTCCTTGAGTAGATCTAGCATAGAGCTTCCTTAAAATCTATGCACTCAACACTTACAATACTTGCACTCATCTCTGCAAGTCAATCACATAGATCAATTCTAGCACTAATCCCTTGGCTAATCTTCTCCTCTACTTACATTGCTTGGATATCTATTTATACATTACAAAAGTGGGCCTAAGTGTGGGTAAACCCATGGGCCGACATCCCTTTCCCATTACATTGTCCCAAAACCCAAAAAGGACCAAAAAAGTGGGCCGAGATCCCGTGATCTCTACTTTGCTTGGAACTCTATCTTTGACAGGCTGTTGAAGTCCCAAAAATGGTCAAATATGACCAAGTATTCCTCAAAACTTGGTCAAGGGCCAACACTAGTCTCAAAATCAATCTGAAGATATCTATATACCATGGAGTACAATCTAATCTCCCATGATCACTAAAGTCGAATAGGTGCTAGTCCAATGAAAGGGAAGCAACAACTCAGGAAAGCTGCGGCCACGTAGTGATGTCTTCAAGTTTTCTACACTATCCGCCAAGGGTGCAAGTCTACATCATGTGAATAAAGGAGTTGAGTTCAAACACAATGAGACATCATTTGATTACTAGTCATTGAGGTATACCATTAACAAACGCGAGACAACCTACCAATAATGAAAGTAGGTATCAAGGCACCGAGTACATTCCTACAAGTGTGAATAAAGGAGTCGATGTCGAAAACTTGAGAAATCCATTGATCAAGAGACATTGATGTATTCCCATCTGTCAATGGCGAGGGAGCCTGCCACTAATGACTGCAAGCCTCAAGGTACTCATAAAACTCTAGGTCCTGTATCCATAATAAATGAGTTTAATTCAATGGAAAGAGACCCGTTGAAAGGAGAGCATTAAGGAATCTCTCATCAGTCAGCATGGGGAACAAAGCAGGAGCTTCATGATTTGGTAGAGATCAGATGAAGAACATGTTCATGAACCAACGACCCTGTGCCTCTTTCACGTGTACCAAATGCAAGAGGTATATGAAAAAGACCCTCTAAATAACAACCAATGATGAAAACTATTGACAAAGGCGAGGATACCACCAATAAGGCTAATGGCATCCAAGACACTACACGAATCCCAAAGTGTGAATAGATGTCTTGCCATTGAACACAAGGGAAACCACCCAGTCAGCGACCAATGATGAAATTTCGATTGTTGGGTTCAAGGTGACCTACCTATGATGAAAGTAGGGCCAGGGTGCATGCTAAGACCATAGTATCATGTGATTCTGAGACAAACTTAGGGTATGGCCTACATGCAAAGTCAATATTTCTGAGGAGTGGCTGACACAGGTTGATAGAATTCCTTTGAAAAAGAGCATGAGACATATGGTGGACTCCGACAACATAGACTCAATGATGTGACTATTAGATGTAGGAGGCATCAATAACGTTCTATATAGGGACTGGAAGAGTAACCAGTTGGTAGAGAAAAATATGTAGCGAGGTCAGCTTCCTAAGGCCACGCTAAACCTAAAATTATGATAATGCAAGGACTCAATAACTTTGTTCTCTATTCAAAGGCGACACAACTGCTACCGATTATAATATAGTACTCCCTTTTTGCCCATCTTTTTTTTTTTTTCATAACAAATGAATTCTATGATACAGAGGAAGAAACAAGTGTCGCAAGTAAGCAAAACTAGTTCTAGTAGTGGAACATAACTATGCTTAATGCCAGGAAATGCATGCAAGAGATGGACACTCGGGGTGATGTTCCCTCTAGGGTATAGGGTGTCAAATTGCGAAGGATATAAACAAGGCTCTGCTAGGTTGAGGATGCAAAAACTGCTTAGGAAATGATTTATAACGCAAATCGAGAATCAGATAAAGGCTCAATACTGCAAGCGAGGGCATGAGATGCAATCACAACTTAATGCCAAAAAATATCCTTTTTTATGTATTTTAGTCTACTTGGTGTGAAAAGGGTAAACTTGTGCCAAATAGACATCTTTTCAAATCCAATTTACGAGTGTGAAAAAGACAATTTCACTCGGCAATATTTTCTATTTTTGATAACGAGTCGGAAAAGAGATTAACTAAGACTCATGACCTTTCAAATACAATTTAACGAGTGTGAAAGGGACAAATCACTCAACAATCTTTTCATTTTTTTAGACGAGTTGGAAATTTTCTTAATTGAGACTCGTTTTTGGGAGTTTGCGGGGAATAACGCTGCATGTGCATGAATGAGAGATGAGGCTTATCATAAGGTCATGTATTGAATTATAATGGACTCCTAGTCCTATGGAAAAAATCGACATGGGCACAAAAATACAAAGAGGATCTAACTAGGGTGCCCATATTTGGTAAGTCTCTACCATTTATTAACGACACTATTTATAGCAGAAGGGAGGTTCTGTGTCGCAACAAATGGGTTCATTTCTAAGGCGTAAAAAGTGGTAGTCAAAGGATAATGAAAAAATTCATGATGGAGTGGACACCTATCCTATATTATAGGTTATGAAAATACCTTCCCGAGGTGACGAACGACCAATCATGACATGGAAACTGCAATAAAACTGAGTCAAAACTACAAAAGCCATCTCAAAAACCACTCTTGAATTAGTCCATTAGGTGAAACAATATCATGAAAGTATATAAAGTGGGTAAAAATAGCTTATAAATAGTAATAAAATAAAAAATTACCGTATCATTTTGATTTTTACCCAAATAGTGCAATTTGGACCAAAAATACCTCCAAGATTCAAACGATGATTGTAGGAGCATCAGGCAATGAAATCAAAAACCGTTTGGATCAGGTAACTCTTCATCTCTTCCTCTTCAAATTCAAAATTTTACATTTTTGAATTAGGTTCCAATTTTTTAGTTTTTGAGGGCTTAAATTAGGATTTTCAGTATACGCAGGTTTCCTTGTATAGGTCACATGTATGACTAGGTATACACCCTTGTGTGAACCACAGGGAGCGTGTATTAATCCCTACATGCAACTGTGTGCAAATAAAGCAGCGTATAGGTATGAACATGGACAAAAGAGGGGTTCTAACTCAAAAAATGATTTTTTTTTTGCAGGATGGTCTTGGAATGGAGAGAGAGAGAGCATGAGGAAGTAGATGCAGTTGTGGATCAAGGTCTAGAGGCTCAAGTGGCTTTAAAAATATGTGGCTTGTACAAATTTTGGGCTCTCAAATGAATGGGGGCCCTAGTGAGGTTGTTGGAGATGTTGGTGGGTTACTGGGACTCTGATAGCGAGAGCTTTATCCTTGATGGAAAACCACCGAGGATCAAAGTAGAGAACATCTACTTCTTGACTGGTCTATCATGTCGAGGGGAGGTTATGAACCTCAAGTCACACAGAGATGGGAGTGGGATGAATATCGAGGATTATATCGATGCCCACTGTGTAGTAGGGACTCCCAAGGTGGGAAGACAAGTCCCCATCTGGGCAATAAGTAACCTCAGTTTGAATATCATTGTTCTCATGCTTACTAGGATCATAGGTTCAACCTCATTGCATCAAGCATCGAGACCGCTTATTTTTTACACAGTAGAATGTGCTAGAACCGCTATCTATGATTGGCGTGCCTCACTTATGGCCAATAAGAAAGGTTAACTGACAGAGTGGAAACATGGGAGTAAGTGAAACTTTGGGTTTGCCTCTATTCTTTATAGTTTCTTTTTCGAGCGGGTTCCAGGTCTGGGACCTAGAGTGGAGATCCTTCCTAGAGAACCACATGATCCAACCATGGCATGGTGGATCAAAATCATGAGACGACAGGGGGGAGGTAGGGTATCAATGCCCTATAATGATGATTTTTTTCTTTTGGTGGCAGCGACAAGTCAATGCTCTGGATGACTATCCCTATGCGGGGATCGATTTTAGAGGATGTCCTGATATGCCACTTCCACCAGGGGTCGCCTATGGTGATATAGGTAACAAGTTTTTAAATATTTCATTTTTTTTTATTTTTGTATTTAGGGAACAAAATTATTTTTGAATGGTGTTTAAATATTAACTAGATACTTGTGTAATCGGAAACGTGGGTTCACGACGGCCAGAGGGATTCCTTAGACATAGATGGAGGAACCGGGGAGATGAGGCAGTGGGAGGAGAAGAGGAGAGAGTCCTACAGAACATGCATGGTAACCTGTCTTGTTTAACACATAGCATTCCTATGGTTCAGGTAGAGGATCTACCTTAAGCCATGCAGTGATAGGTGGTTGGTGTACCTAGAGCATGGGTACAACTCTTCCAGTGTCTTACAAATGTCGTGGTTTTCTACCATGACACACATCTGGTGCCACAGGCATATATGTCGTGGGATATGTATACTGGATTTATATGTGTATTGAGGGTTTTAGTGACAATTTTGTAATATAAACACCATATTTTGAAATATATAAAAGGGGATCTTCAAGTTTACTTATATCTTACAATGTGTACATTGATTTAATGGTTTTATTTTCTTTATTAATGTGACAAATTCCAATCTAAAATGTAATTAGCATAGGCATCGGATACATGATTAGAACTCCTAGGAATGTGATAATAAGTAATAAAATCAAATTGTCATTCTAAAATACGTATCCATAGGAATCGACGGAGTAAAGTAGGATCACGCACGTGGTAGTGGCCATTCAATTGACATATTACTAACTGGGAATTCAGGTGAACTTCTAAAGAGTGAATACCATGTGCGATAGCATCACACAAAAGTTCTATGATGATGATATATTAGGCCACATTATTCGTGGATGGCCCTAGGAATATGCCACCTAAAGACACTAGCATACCCTTGGGTGAGTAAACCACCCAAGCGGCGGAAGCTAAGTTCCGTGTATGACGATTGGCTCCGTATGAGAATCCTAGGTAGACCGAAGACTCCGTTGACATCTACCAACAAAAGGGAAAACTCGATAAGCAAGACAAAGACAAAAGAAAAGGGAAAAAGAGATGTATATACACTAAATTTACATTAGTATACAAAGAGTTCTGCTCAAGCCTAGGGCTCAAGCATAGTACCTTTTCAAGTAGAGCCCATTTCTGGGCTCGACCAATTTATTCCCTTCATAATCTTTTAACTTGTAGGCTCCTTTTTCTAGAACATGTCACACGATGTAAGGACCATACCACATAGGTTTAAACTTGCCTGCCCCTAGTGGTTCTTTGGATTGGCCATACAAGAGGACCAAGTCAGCCTCAACATACAATCGGGGATAGACAGACTTGTTGTACTGAACCTTGACATGTTTCTTATTTGCCTCAATAGCCATAAATGCATCTTGACGCTGCTCATCAAGACTCTCTAGGTGCACAAGGCATCGCTCTAAGTTTGAAGTGTCAGGCAGGAGCTCGAATACCAACTTGAGAAAAGGGATTTTGCATTCAACAAGAAGGATCGACTCCACACTGTGCACTAACTCAAAAGGGGAAAAACCAGTGGCAGTCTTAGCTGAGGTTCTAGATGCCCAAAGCGTGGGATATAACATGATGTGCCAATTGGAATTACTCCGACTGACAGTTTTTTGCAAAATGGTTTTGAGAGACTTGTTGACGACCTCTACTTTCCCATTTTCCTGGGGGTAATAAGGAGATGAATGACCATGTTTAAACCCCATATTAGATGTTATTTCTACCATCATTTCATTCTGAAAGTGACTCCATGATCATTGATAATCTCACTCAGGATACCGAACCAGGAGATAATTTGGTTGAACACGAAGAAGGCTACAGTCTTCCCATCATATTTTACAGTAGGAATGGCTTCAACCCACTTAGTAAAGTATTCGATGGCCATGATAATATGTTGATTCTCTCCAATCGAAGTTGGGTTGAAATCGATGAAATCTACACCCCACTTGGTGAAGGGACCGACAATAATGACTAGGTGAAGAGGGGATGGATGTGAGCACCTTTTCCAAGTGAACACCTAGCAGGAGTGACACTTCTTAACCGCTTCAATACAATCTTTAAATATAGTAGGACAAAAATAACCATCTTGCAGGATTTTTTGGGCTGTCGCAAGCCCAGATACGTGACCACTAAAATCCCCTTTGTGGAAATCATTTATGAATAACTTAGTTTCCTCGTGAGTTAAGAAATGATGCAAGATATTATCTACTCCTCGACGATATAAAGTGTCGCTGATGATGGTATAATTTTTGGCTTGGTATCTAACACGCCGTCGATCATCTCACGAGAGATGCTGAGTGAACTTCAAGGTTTGAAGATATAGAACAATGTATCCATACTAGGGGTCGGACGGCGAGACGAGGAAAATGCGTTCATCCGCAAATGAATTGACATGGATAACATCCTTGTCTAATCGTGGAAAATCAGATATTAACTCTACAAAAACTAGCGATTTCTTGGATTTGGCCGAAGAAAAGTCGATATCGAATTATTGTAAGATGACAATCCATTTATTATATTTCCACCCTGTTATCACCCTATAAGTTATAGGATCAACTGATGACTAGAATATTATCTATCTCTAGTTTTTTTGTTGACAAATGATTTTTCATTCTGCAAATAATTTGAAAAGAAAAGAAAAAAGAAAAGAAAAAAAGAAAAGAGAAAAGAAAGAAAAAGAAAAGAGGGCATAAAAGAATTTCAATAAAAGCCCCATGCAATAGTAGTAACTTGGTCCATACCTTTCAAGCATGGCCAAGTTCTTTTTAAATTGATGTTGATAGGATTGGTGAATAAACTTGGATAAACTGTTCAATCTTAGCCAAGAAATCTAGGGTAGATTAGGGAATAAATCTGGCCAGACTGTCTAATCTTGGTTAGATAGCCCCAGGGTAGAGTAAATTCTTAACCCAACAGTCTAATCTAGGTTAATTGTCATAGGAAACTAGGTTAGAATATAGGCTAGTGTCTTTACTTCAATAAAACCAGCTTGATGATCAATGTTACACCATGATTTGGATACCTAAAAGGTTGTTTGGCTAACCCCTTGGTAGTGTAGACATGAAAAGCCTTGGGAAAAAAATTGTGAAATGAACTTATCCTAAGTTTATCGGTGCATGTATTTTCCGTGCCCTCACTTATTCTCTATTCATATATCAATGGTCCAGATGATTGCACCCAGATCTACGGTGAACATATTTTTCCGGACCCCCCCGACCATTCTATCTTTAATGGAGGGGGGGGTCCGGAATTGCTGATAAGACCAACGCGCATCTGGAAAACTCAGGTTTAATCATGTAGATCTACGATCAATATTGGATTCCAGACCCCCCCATACGTTATGCCTTTAATGGAGGGGGGGGGTCCGGAATGTGTGATAAAGAACGTGCACAAATATGCGGCCAAGAAACAAGTGCATAGATCAACGACTCAAGGTGTTTTTCGGACCCCCCCAACTGATCTGATTTTAACTGAGGGGGGGGGATCCGGAATGGAATCTTTCCTCTGGCGAGCCCCTATCTATATGTGGCATTAATCTACCGGTCCTGAATCCCACCACCTCCTACCATTTGACATACCTTCGTCATTTCCTGATGTCATCATCCACCTTTTTCGAAAGAGTCACGTCCCATAATTTCTGTCAGTCCTTCCCCCTCATTCACTCATGGAAAGCCCCTTCACCATGATTTCTACCACCAATCGGTAACCGCCACTTCACCTTTCTATATTCCCTCAGCTATCGTCACCTTCCATCTCACATTCTAAATGATCCGTTGGCCATTTATTACTGGATAACCTATCCGTTAACCAACTGACCTGTCTCCCGCGCCCAATGGACACTCGTTTACTCAAAACTACCCTCACTCTTCCTACTTTCACCATTTACCCACTCATTGCACCAGAGAAATTTACATCGTTTTCTCCTCTGTTACAGTCAGTTGCCCCCATCTATAGTTGTCCCTGCTAACATTGTTTTTCTTGCAGGTATTGTTGTAGTAAT
The DNA here is from genome assembly GCA_000966675.3 of Picea glauca. Lineage (NCBI taxonomy): Eukaryota > Viridiplantae > Streptophyta > Pinopsida > Pinales > Pinaceae > Picea > Picea glauca. Next base: position 95,058 of record JZKD02S1683804.1, read on the forward strand.
GGCGCCAAAGTCAAAACAAGCAGAAGGAGAGGAGAATCCATTTCTCCCACCTCTTGTCGACCTTGACAGGATTCCACTGGCTGACAACGATCATTTAATCATAGATACAAAGTGTGATTTCGATTTTGCAGATCTTCAGTCATGGCTCAAGGAAGTTTTCCTGGACCAGAGTGACGAAATTAGACTCTGGGAGTCCAACTTACCCCTATATCTCTTTCCTCAGATTCACCCTTTTCCAGAGTTTTCCATCAAGTGCCAAGCCCACTACATTCCTGAGTAAAGAGCCATCGTTTCCTCATCTGGAGAAATTATGTTCCTCATCACGCCTGAATCCATTGACCAAATGATGCAAATCCCCCGAGCTAACTCTGCATCACCTTTCAACCTTGAAATTCTCACAGAATTATACCAAAAAATGACCTTCCCCCAAAGAGCTCAAATATTTGAGCTTTTCCTCCCACCATCCGCTCAATTTCCCTCCACAAATCCCCCTTATCCTTCTTCCATGTTTTCAACCAAAGGAAACTAGATCATCTCATCCCTATGCGCCTTGTTGGGATACTATTCAGATCCATGGGTAGATGAACCCATTCTAGGATTTTTATCCATTTCCTCCATCGATGAAAATCCCACTACCCAGTTCGACTTCATCACGTTCATGTTGAACAATATTCACGAACAATTCGTCAATTTTTCCATGGAAGGCATGTTCTGTTATTCTTCCATACTGGCGTACTTGTTCATTTTTTTCTAAGTGGACAAATTTGCTTTTTCCATGCAGAAGATGAATGGAGATGGTATACCCTAGGAAGTGACCGCATGGACCTCCTTGCTCAAGCATAACTCCACAGAATTTAGTTTCAAGGATTTCATCGATCAATTCTACCACCCAGTGGTAAGTATGCTTAGCGGTAGGCCCGAGCCTAGGATAAATGATGAAGTTAAAAGGATCCTGCATCTCTTGGATCACACAAAGACAGGTGATTGGTATTTATACCAAAATCACACTGAGATCAGAGTATATGGGTGCGATTTGGCACCGTATAAGCTGCCCAAATACCTTCCTATTAGAATTTTTTCCCTGGACTACATAAGGCAGATGATAAACTCTGATGATGTTCACTTCGTGTCACTAAAGAAAAAGCAACAACTTAGAATCAAAGGGCAGATTGGATCTTTCATTTGCAACAATCGTGGTGCTAGAGAAGAAGCAGACAGGCTACTGAAGGAAATTAAGTTCTTCATGAGTTTCCCATGGAATTATGATCCATGTGGGATTATCTCTGAGATGAGGGTGAAAAACAAGAACATCCCATATGTCCACGAATCTAGGAATGAAGTTGAGAAATTCGCAAACCAGACAGTATGGGAACCTAACACTTTGGTTGAAGCAGAACAACAAGATCCCCCTACCACTGTATCACAAACAACCACCCCACAGGTTCCGAAAGAGAAAAGGCCTAGGCAAGATTTGTCTCCGCCTGTCACTGAAGTGTCGTCAGAAGAATTCCAGTTGCATACCAAGAGGTCTAAAACCATTTTATCTCCTGACCTGACTGGGGAAAAAGAAGTCCCGTATACTACAGTGACCAAGGTTGATAGGCCACCCCTCAGTGCAAGCCTCCAGCATATCATAACCTTAGAATTGCCGAAGAAATCTATAGATACTCCATCAACCACCCAACCAGGCAAGGTAGGACCGAAGCTGAGCATCTTCGAAAAATATGATCTGGTCAAGAAAAGGAATTAGACCCTGACCAACAACACTTGCACCCAGTTCTGGAAGCAGACGTCGACTGCACAACATAGGCTGCTATCGACATTTGACACTGAGAAGGGCATAATGCATATGGAATTCCTCCAAGCACAAGTGCCAGATCCAAAGGTAATCACTGATTACAAAAGGGCCACCTTTGAATTCTAGACTAAGGATGTGCATCCGGCCGATCAGATGGATCTGCACAAGAAAATAGGGGAAATGGTCTTCTATACGCTGGCACATGCTTCCACTACTGGGTCCAAATTGCAAGTGTCCCTGAACAATGTTCAAACACAATTGAAGTTAGAGAAGATATATCCTTTGCCAAGGACAACATAATCAAGACTTTGGAGGAATTGGTCCTTAAGATCGAGTACGATCCCTCGAACGTGAAGGCAACTGAGGAGATGATTAAAAAGAAAAATGAAGACATAGCCTCCTTAAGGAAACAATTGAAACTTCCACCCACAAAGGATTCACAGGCGAAAGAAATAGTAGAGACGGAAGGAGAAAAAGATGAAATGCTCAAACTACTCATGGAGAAGAATGCACAACTAAAGGAAATGGAAGCTGAGATGGAGAAGCTAGTAAAAGAGAAATAACAACTAAATCCAATGGAAGTCATTCCATTGAGTTCCATTCCACTTTCGGGAGTGAGCATAGCGTCAGTAATAGAAGTCCCATCCGTGATTCCACTGACATCCCTGGAAAAGACGACTGAATTGGCTAAGTCTTTGGAAAAGATGAACCTGCAGGAAACAGAGATCAACATGCTCAAGAAGGAGATTGAGAACCTTCAAGAACTCAAATATTCCTTTCAGATCAGCCTCTCCAAGGAAAATCAGGTGTCAAACCAGCTCAAACAAGAGTTACAACAGCTCCGGAAGCAAACAGTGGCAGGTAAAACTTTGGCCGAGGTTAAAGAAAGTGTCTGGACAGACATCACCAAGTCTATGAACGAGATATGGCCCATGATATAGATAATGATTGAGCAGAATGAACTGGTGCAGAGAAGCAAACAAGCCATTGAGAAGATCAGATTAGAATTGGGAGAGATGCCAACACAGGCTAATGAAATCATCAAGTTCCTAAATTCTAAGACGAGGGAGGAGCTGGAAGAACTGAAAATTGAAGATAGAACATAGACCATCCTCGAGGTCAAAAGAGTTTTGACCAAGAGAGGATTAATGCTTCAGCTAGAAGAAAAGGTTCAGGCCATGGACCTAGGGGTACAAAGGTTTTTTAGTAAGATTGAGGCTCTACAGAAGAAAGGTCTTCCTGGTATGAAAGTAATCAATGATAAATTGATGACACTCCCAGACTACAAAAAGAGACTGGCCGATGTGGCTAAGGACAGTTCAAAGTTTTCAGGAATTCAAGGTAGCATCATTGGCAAGGCGTTTCTAGATGTGCTTCAGTGGGACATCAGTATTCAACATGAAATTCGATACATCTTTGTCACCAAACCTACCGTTGCCAAGTACACAGAAATGGATGAAGTTTATCGAAGGCTACTCAAAGTCAAGGTGCCCAGTCATCTTCGATGGGAAGAACTCTGTGATCTGATTGAGTAGTTGATGAGCTGTCCCAACCCAGTCATTTTTCGATTCAGATGAGGTCATGCAGAGGCCTCACTAACGGTCCACCCAGAAAACAACATGTAGTTGTGACACATCATCAAGCAGTTCCTAGATTTATGAAATTTGTTAAGTCAGTTAGGCTAAAAATAGATTTAGCACGTCTTGGTCATTGATGACAGGATCGTTTGTAATTTTGAGTTATAAATACTTCATCTTTCGAAGTATTGAGGGTGGTTGATCCTCACGCCCTGCAAGCTATCAGACTGTAATATTTTTGAAGAGATCTTCCGTTAATACAAAGAGGCACTTTACAGAATTCTTGCGTGTATTCACTGGTGACGTTTTCCCCTCTAAGTTGAATGTTATTCTCACTTTGTGATCACATTGTTTCTAAATCTAATCTTTGGAAGTAACGAACGTTGTAGGATTTATCTCGTATACCCTGTTTCTGACTTGAAAGATTTAAGTGTTTTATCTTCTCATTTTGCAATAAAGAAATTCTTAACTGCTTCTTTGTTGTAATTGTCTTCCTCATCTTTTCTGATATTCCTCATTTATTTCTACTAAAGAATCCAATGATTATATTATCTCACCTTGTGAAAGGTCCCTTTGTTTTTCTAGTTCAGATTTTATTTTTAAGACACAGATCCCATAGCCCAATGGATGTGTAAACTATCTCAACCAACTCAAAAAACACTACAACACAAAACTGACTTATTTATTTATCTAGCCTAATATTTAAAAATTTGAAACATATCTAAATCATATAGAGAGATCCCTCTCTGAAGTTGGAAGGGATAGATCCCAGCCTCAAAAGAGGTTGGGTAAAGTTACCTCTCATAGATTTCTTCTTCTGAACAACCTCTAGGAAATTTACAGAGCGCTAACACACCCTATGATACGTCTAGTAAGGACGTATTGAAATGGATTGACATCAGCAAACACTTTAGTCTTGCAAAGAAATATAAAATGACGTAAACGTTGGACTGCGTGAACTGCAGCCATAGCTAGATTTCAACGTGACAATAATTAAGCTCAGGGCCGACTAGATTTATACTAAGATAGTAGATGACATGCTCATGGAGCTCATCATCCTCCTGAACTAGAACCATACCAATCGTCTCTGCAGACGCGGAAATATATAGTAAGTAATATCTACTATAATTAGGGGATTTTAGCAAAGGGGATGATACCAAGGCTTTCTTCAAAGCGTCGAAAGACTCATGGGCTCACTCATCCTAGATAAAATGTGTGTCCTTCTTCAAGAGGTGCATGAAAACCTTAGTGATATTGGCATAATTCACTATGAAACAATGTAGAAAGTTAGCTTTCTCCTGTAAACCTTGAAGTTGTCTAATCGTGTGGGGGGGAGGCAACTGAAGTATTGCCTCAACCTTAAGAGGATCTACCATGATCCCAGTCTCAGACACTAAAAATCCTAAGAGACGACCAGACTTAACACAAAAGATACATTTGTGAGGGTTTAACCAGATTCTATAGTAACGACATCTTTCAAAAAATAGCCGAAGGTGTATAACATGATCCACTCTCTTACGAGAGTGAGCAACAAGATCATCAAGGTAGGCTTCGACTATGTGCTTGAGATCGTGAAAAGAAAAATTCATGGCACATTGGAAGGTTTCTCCGATGTTTTTAAGGCCGAAAGGCATTTTCCGGTATGAAAAAGTACCCAAAGGACATATAAATTCCGTCTTGTGTTGGTCCTTAGGTTTGATTTAGATTTGGTTATATCTTGAAAATTTGTCCATAAAAGAAAATATCTCACTTCCTGCACACTCATCAAGAATTTGATCAATGAAAGACATGGGGAAGTTATCTTTAGGAAAATCCTTGTTCAGGTCGAGAAATTCCATACACACACAGATGGTTCCTCACTTTTTATTCACAGTAATGGGGTTGGATACCCATTCGGTCAAGGGAACCAGGTAGATGAAGCCAACATTAAGTAGCTTCTCCACCTCTGCCTTAATAGCAGTGGCCTTTCTAGGATTTAAAGCTCTAAGAAGTTTTCAAACAGGTTTAGCATCCAGATAAGTCCTAATATCATGTTCGGCAATACGGGGGTCGATCCCTGCCATCTCTTCATATGACCAAGCAAATACATCTTGAAATGCTTTGAAGAGTTTGGTGTAGATCAAAATTTCTTTCAGTGAACAATCCGCACTTATATTTACATTCTCAATCTTGCCAGGGGTACGAGAGATATCGATAGAGATGGTAGGAGAAATACTTGCCATATTTCATTCGGCATAAATGCCGTGCATATCAAGTGGAACTATGGCGTGACCGACTATCTCACTCAAGGTAGACCGAAATTCATCTTGCTCAATTCTTTCAAGACTTGGGAGAAAATAAGATCAATGATGAATATCATCCCAAGGTCTCTCGGAACCACTCATGGCTTCGAGGATGTCTTCATTCAAAGGCAAAGTATCATCTAGGAAATCATGTGAGAAATACAACAAGGTGGCCCATACAGGCCTAAGAACAAGATCCTCCTTATCCGTCTACGAGGTAACATGATCAGGATCGATGAAAGAGTCAAGAAAAACTTGATACGTAATCTCCACCGACGATAGTGGCATAGCCATGCCAGCATGCAACTGTCCTTCACTTGACTAATTTAGAGAAGGTAGGGTCCATATATCACTAAAATAGGAAGTCTGGAAAGGAATGGACCTTCCTGCTGAAGCAAGCCTACTAGACATGGCGTAAATGTGGTGAATCGGTGCCGAGAAGTCGAAGGTACCCATGAGGGAAGAATACATTTCAACACCAATATTCTCAATTGTTGGATGAGAATTGTTGATCACAGGGATCAACGATCCAACATATGTGTTAGGACTAGAGTAGGCAAAGGATAACTGTTCGATAGTCATGATCTCCCCTTGATGAGGAAAACAAAGTGTACGAAAAATAGACGATACAACAACGAATATAGGATAGGTCCACTTGCGAACTAGTAATAGGTTATAATAAAGAGGTGCATATACTATCTCTACCTCCACCTCTACCATCTTCCCACCTAACTGGACCAGAAAGGGAGGGAGAATACCATGAGGGCGGAAGGAATGACCATCAAATGTAGTCAACATGTTCGATGACTTCGAAAGGGTTGGAGAATCGAGAGCTTTCCAATAGACCAGGGACATCACGTAGGTGGCAACAACTTCATCAATGACTGCTCGTTTGATAGTATACTTGGAATACTCCACGTGGATTTGGAAAGCCACATGGTAGGGTAAGTGAGGCTTCACATCCATGACATCAAACCTGATGACTTTCGAGCCACTAGGTTCTAGAGCTCCTAAGGCAGAGAGTAAGGAATTCCTCTATGATGGGCACATCTGGAGTACCTCCAAATCCAACATCTCACAAGGGGTTTGGCCCCGATCCCCAACAATAGAGTAGTTCTGGGTGACTCTAGAATTAGGGTTGTGAGTAGAGCGCTTGAGTACTCCTTTCAGAATATGAGGCTATGGCTCTGGTTTCTCAATCTGTAGGTTTGTCTCCAGAGGGGGAGGAGGAGCTTCTAGACCGGTACTATCTTTTGAAGAGCTATAATCTCAAGAACGAGTGGCTATATCAATTTTTGCATTGACCATATTGATACAAACACGGTTTCCATCTTGCAACGATGGGTTTTGACCTCCATCAAGTGCATTTACGATGTTCTAAGAGCTCGAGGCTAAGTATTGGTTGTGTGGGAATGGATTCATTAGCACAGCAGGTGGTAGATTTAAAAGTCTCACAGCTTCCAGGAATTTGGGGCATAAATGTGTAAGTTGGTGATCAATACAAAGTTTACAAGGAAACTTCACCTTACGTTTCTCTTTCTTGCCCTCTCCAGCATTATCATTTTGCTTCCCATTATTATCTTTGTCCTTGGGTTTGTTAACATTTATCCCACCCTTATGATTGTTTCGACCTTTCCTTTTATTCCCATCTGGTTTCTGGTCACCATTTGGGTTTTTCGACGATTGCACGAAATGTACATCCATTGACTGGGTGGGTTTGGAGGATCTTGACGAAGCTGATTTTCCGGTAAACTTCATTACTGAGTCTGCGGGCTTTACATTGGTGAACCCTACAATGCCATCAGCATGAGGTCCAGGTTTTTTCCTTGGATCGTAATTTGACCATGGTGCTTCTAGAAGAAGGTGATATAAAATCCCAGACTGACCATATATTAAATCTAATTGCTGGGCTCTAAAGATATATTCTTCCTCATTGGAGACCTCGAAAGTAGCAACGTCCTTCGATATAGGAGGGTGAAAATAATTTAGGAACCATTCTACAAGAAAGGATGGGGGTGTAGGAGTCTTAATCAATCGCCTCCGTCTATGCTACTCCTGGATATGATCTGAGATATGCGTGGTGGTGTCCTGGCGTAAATTCGACAAAAGTTCAAGGTCAACATCATAACGAATGGGCAATTGAAAGTGGTTGAGAAATTCCACCACAAACTGATTAAATGATCCATATGTCCCCCTAGGTAGCTCAATATACCATTGCGAAGAAACTCCAATGAGAGTGCGTTGAAACAATCGTAATCTAATAGAATCATAGTTCAGGGAATTCGATGAGCACCAAAGGTGAATGGTAGTGACATGTTCACCAGGGTCCTCTCCATTATTACCCTCAAAATTTGGAATGTTTGAAGGAAGTTTGGTGGGGATGGGGGGCCATGTGGGATCATGACGCATTGGGTCATTCATTAACTTAGAAAAGTTTGGCAGATTGAGTGTGGCCAAAAAAGGGAGACGGGGTTGCGACATCTGGCCCCATCCTCCCATGAACGATCGAGTGTTGGGAAATACATTCCATCCAGGATTCTGGTAAGTACCAAAGACATGTCTGGAATTAAAAGGCCCTCCTCCGAGCTGATTCGTATAAGGTGGGTTGGGCATCATTCCAGTAGGAATGTTCTAATAAGGATTGTGAAAATTGCCCCCAGTCGGATTACATCCAGGATGGGGGTTATGAAAACTGCCCCCAAATGGATTTGATCTAGGTTGGGGGTTGCCCAAAGTGTAATACTGACCTCCTCTAGGTGGGAACCCAAAGGATTGAAGTGGATTCATTATGCCAAAAGTATTGTTCAGAATCAACACTGAGGGGGTAGGGATATAGGGCGGAACTTGTCCGCCAACTGGGTTGTTCCATCCAGTCGTAGAAGGATTAGACCTGAGGTTAAGAATAGGGACACTTCCTACATTAGGATTCGTTTGGGGAATATGAGAACCACCAAATGGGAAAGGAGTGTAAGGAGGTTTAGTGCCCCCAAGTCCAAAGCTAGCGTTAGGGCCAACAACTGGGATGGCAGTTGAAAATTGCAAAGTGAAGTTAGGCATACCATACAAAAATGGACTAGAATCCATAGGGATGGACTGAACATTGTAACTCAATGAGTGGCTCAAACCCCCAAAGGGGTTTGAGGCAAGAGATGACGCATTAACTATAGGCCGAGCCATAGTACCAGTATAAACCTCCGACACTGCAACTGTAGTGGCTGCATGAGTCAAAGGGGTGCTATTAACTATAATGGGTATGGGAGTTGAAGAACTCCCACTGTTTTTAAGACTAGACTCAACACTCATCCTTGTGGAACCACAAGTCTAAAAGGTGGATGTATGTGCACCATGCCTGATAACTCTATGCCTTTTAGAAGGCAATAATTCAAAAACCGATGGTAACTGTAACAACCGACTGGACCGACGAGGAAGCTGGTCTGACTCCATGATGAATTATGACTCTACAAAATAAAAATATATCCAAAGGCCAACTAGTAGTCAAAGAGCATACCAAAAATTCAAACAACCAATATGCATGCAAATGGGCTAAAGTGGCTAAGTGGCCTCCCTTACTAAAGAAGGTATGTCTCGTCCAAGAGGGACCCGAGACTCCTTGCTAAAATTTGGAGGTGACAAAATCAGTTATAAGGGCCCTCATGGGCTTAATAACCAGTCGGTCAGATCCCCCCAGAGAGGTAATCCTCCATAAAGGCTGTGTGTTTTCTGAACTCTATCTGACCCAGGTTACAAGAAGAATAACCCTTGCAAGTAACCTATGAGATACCTAAGTCAAGAAACTAATAAACCAATGTATAACCGATGCACAAGAGAGCAGTCATAATTCTGGATCACCGTATGGGAGGGGTAGCAAAGCCCGAAACCTTGAAAGCACCGCCTCTCACATATGTATGGGTACTAGCAATATCCCCAAATATAAATAAATCCACATAAATATCTCTGACGCTAGGTGAGTATCTAGGGGTTATCCCTTCAAATAACTTCACGTGACCTCATGATTAACTCTGGTGTGAGCGAAGCCTCTTGATCTTACTAATTATACAATGGACTTCTCAACTCTCTGTCTCAGACACATATGTTGATTTAATTACCTTGGAGAATTTTACTCACAAAATCCTATTCCAAGGTACTAAATCCTAGACTAGTTTGTGCACCCTAAAAGTAAAATCGTTACTAATCAATTTTAGTTTAAAGCATAAATTTTATTGGACATGATTACTCAAAAGGATATGGAGGTGAAACTCATGATGTTATGACTCTGGAAGAAAATGAATATGAATATAATGCAAAGTCTATCTTTAACTTTTCAATGAACAAAATGCTAATAAAAACAGTGCAATTTTCAATTTCAACTCTGCAATTCAGAAGTAAAATGCAATCTTTCCCTAAATGCACTATGCTAATGATAAAGGTTCAAAGACAAAAATGCTAACCAATGAAAAATGCCTATTTTTTTGGTATTTTCAATATATTGAAGAGACAATGCATGCACTGAAAATAAACCTGATATATAAATTCTACTATGTATAAATGAAATAACTCAAGCAGAATACCAAGCAACCAAGAAAACAACCCAGGGTTCAAGGAAAAATAAAAAATGAAAAACAAAGAGAAAGACTACGCCCAAAAATTTAACTCCCAACAGGTTTCATGTCAACCCAGAGAAGCTCAACAGACACTACAGAGACCTAAGAAGGCTCAACAAACATGAAATCCCACCCAACAGTCACTAAACCAAGCGAACAAGTAGGGGAAAGTGGTATACGCGACTGTGCAGGAGAATAGAGCGTATATACACATCCTGCAATGAGACATCAAGCATGTATACACGACTATCAAGTCAAAAGGAGCGTATAGGCTTTAAAACAAGGCCAGGAAAGGGCAGGAAGGTTGAAAAATTAGACCCAGAATGAACAGAATCCGTCAAGCAGTGATATGACAAGAAACACAAAGGAAAAAGAGAAATGTAAGAAGAAAAAGTACTTCAACCCTTAGAAGGAAGATCTCTCCCTAGTGGAGTCGCCAATTCTGTTATGAGGGAAAAAATCTCTATGGCCAAGGGTAAACCACAACAGACAGGTATGATTGCAAAAATCAACTCAATTCCATTGTACGTTATATAAACTAATGTGCAAGATAAGAAAGAGGCCTACCTCAATCCAAAGTTTGATGATGTTCCACCATTGAGCACTTCGACCCAAAGCTTTATACCTGCAATAAGTTATTAACCAACGAGCATAGCAATTACATGGTGATAGTATAAAGGGGTTAGCACATCAGATAACATAATCCATTAATAAACATTACAAACATGCCCATGGATAAAAATCATATATTTGCACGATCCCAATAGGATAGGAAAGAAGTATTTCTATTAATAATTGATCAGCAGAAGTGACAACATTACAGACTTCCGTGTTGGCACGGTTTGAAACCAAGGAACCAAGTTCCTTCCAACTGGGCCTCCACCACTTCAATCCTCCACCAAAGGCAAGCTCATAGGAGAGAGACAATGCAGTTCTCTCAACAATAGGGAAAGAGATTGGGGGTTGAACAATGTGTTCAGACTTGAGGGACAAAGGGATGCAAACTCAATCTGAAGTAATTTCTCCAAAGTAACTTTGTTCTCAAAGTTGAATTCTTTCTCCTCTTTTCCATAGCTTGGAATTGTGTTTTTATAGACTTCAGAATGCAACCGAAGGGCCGATTTGGAACGTTTCTAGTATATGGAAGGCCAAGTATCAGAGATCTCTTATCGTGAGATGGAAACCTGACTTCATTTTTTATTTTATTTTCTGGCACAAATATCGATGTACGCGGGTTGTAGTGGAGAAACCAGCGTATACATATCTTGTATAGAAGATAGGGATCGTATATGTGGAAAAATGTATATTTTGGGCTCTGGATTCATCAAAAAGGGATGATAAGTCTGCATATGAAAATGGAAAAAGGCCCTCTGTGCAAGATATCAATGGTGAGGCAAATCTTTCTATAACAGAAATTTAAACCAAAATCTCCCACTAAGACCCTAGAGAGACTCCCTAATGGAGTCGCCAATTCTGCTAGTTAGGAAAATCCCCCTATTACTATATTGGGTCAAGGTACATGCAGATCACTAAATTCCCTTAAAATAAAATCCTATTCCTAAGTTATCCCAATACTACTCAAACTGAAAGATAAGAGAGAGGAAAAAAATAGGTGTACCTTTGATCCTAACATCCGATGTAGACCTCCTTCACCTTTGTAGCTTCCTAGGCTATGGGTCTCCTCCCAAGGCTGACCTGTAAGAACACTTAGGAAAAAAATTCTACAATCATACAATCTCTACTTGTTACTTCCAATATCCAGATATAGACATAGATGCATTAATCAATAAAGATACAAAGACACAATGTATTGGGACATGAAATAATTCTTTTATCCAAAATGAAGATTATAAATATTACAATGTTATTATTGACAAAACGCTTAGCAAACCTGGTCCAGGCTCCGCTAATGCTACTCCAAGTGCATCATTCCCATACTTTCCGCTAATGCTACTCCAAGTGCATCATTCCCATACTTTCCTCTCACAACCAACTGATCTCTTTGAGAAAAGGGAAAGGGTTGTATAAGGAGAAAGGGCTAGAGGGGGAATGCTGAGGCCAAATCTTAGAAAGGGATGCAAAACTTGGGCTAAAAGGGGAAGGGATTTGGCAGAGTTTCTTTGTTATATTTCTTGATGTTGTAAATGAGACCCCAATACCTCTTTTTATATGAAAAAAATATAGTTAATCGGTTTGGGGACAGGATACAAGGGGTAAAATGGTCGGGAAATCAACTATAGATCGCAAAATCCACCGAATTCCTTGCAAATTTATATATTTTTGTAATTTTGGAGGTAAACGCAAGTTGTCTAACATTCATCTCGCATATGTACACAAGATAACTAGTATGCATCTCGCATGTGTACGTGAGATGTACTATAGCAGGGCGCGTACATGTTCCAAAAAATGTCTTTTTAAGAGAGAGTCTCAACATTAATTTGGAAAATTGTGTAAGTGGAAAGGCCAATGCCATTTATGCATAGGTAGGGAATTT
>JZKD02S1683815.1:38483-52207 GCA_000966675.3 Picea glauca
TCAATAAGTCGAGGAATTTGTTGACATATTCCTCTATAGTGAGTTGCCCCAGTTTGAGTTCATAAAACTCTTTAGTCTTCTCATCGAAATATTTTTCCGATAAATACTTCTTCCGGAAGTATTTCTCAAACTATTTCCATGACAGGTCCTCTTCACGGACCCCTTTCACATTCTTAAGATCTTCCCATCAGATGGAAGATTTTCCATTCAAATTGAAAGTGGCCACTCGATCCTTCAAATTCTCTGAAAAATCATGGACTCTAAAATATTTCTTCAGTCCAAGTAGCCAGGCCTCTGCTTCCTCTCCCTTCTTTATCTCACCATCGAAGGAGGGAGGTTTGGCCTAAATTCCTCAAATTTATGACCCTTGGAAGTCTTTTGCTTCTTCTATTTTCTTCGAGAATAGGAACTGGTCCTGCTGTTGGAAGAGCCTTCTGAATCGTTAGCTTCCTTCTCAGAGGAATCGTCTGGCATTGGTCCTTTATCTCTGGGGTGGACCTTCCTTGAGGTGCTCCTCTCAGTATGGCCACTGATATGACCGTGTTTCTGCATCTCGGGTTCATGCTGCATTTGTCGTTGTAGGTCGGATAAGCTATGCAGTAAAACTGCATTGATTTTAGTTTTCTTTTCTTGTTCTTTCATCATCCTTTCATTGTCGGCCTTGCAGCTTTGCAATTTGACCATGAGACTCCTCACAATCTCAGCTAGATCTGGAGGGGTCCCTATTGCTCTTCTTTCATCAGACTCTTCATCTCTATTGTGGGAGCCTTCTCCCATCTCTTGGTGAGTCACCATTCTCTGCGTCTGTAAATTCCCGCGGCTGATCATATGCTTGGGTGAAAATACAAATGCTGGTTATTAGTCAAGAGTTAGATACATATTTATAACCTACGCATAAATTCATAACTCTTTCACATGCATACACAGTTGGGTTCTCGTTTCCAAGTTTTGATCCTGGATAAGAGAGTTAAGTTAGGGGGTTACTCCTCTTAGGAGTGCTTCGAACGGAGCTTATGCGCAACTCGTTCATGAGCCCAATCAGGCCGAGTGTTGTCACCATGATCTAATACCAATTTTTAATGCACCCACTACCATAATCATGTTTTCATTGATTTCTGCAGAATCAGAGCCCCCGAAATATCTACGAAGGCCTAGCGTAAGCTAGCTCTCTCTCTCTGCTCCCATGTGATCGCGGGTCATGATCACAGGTCAAATAATCATGGCGCTTCTTTTTATTTCATGCCTCGGTGCTACAGGAATGTCGAATCATCCGACTCGACAACCGCCGAACCCCGATAGGGTTAGTGACTAGCCAATAGGGACGATTCCCTACAAGGTTAGCAAATGGCCATTAGGAACGAACCTGTCATGTGGTTGAGTGGAGTACAGGGGGCAAGAGGGAAGCACGATATGGTGGGTGATGAGATAGGAGACAGGTCCCACTTCACACGCCACACCATTCCGGACCCCCCCCCCCATTAAATTCAGAATGGCAAGGGGGGTCCGGAATTCGCCTGAGCACCGTTGATCCAGGCGAATAAATCCTGATCGTTTAAGAGTTGCGTGTTTGATTCTGAACCCCCCCCTCACCGCTAAAGGCAGAACAAAAAGGGGGCTCCGGAATGAAGCCTCAGTCGTAGAACTAGGTGGGTGGACTCTAGCTGTCCAAATATACTCGCCACTTACCCTAAGGCGTATTCATTCCCCAGCTTAAATTTGACATCTCTTCCTCACATCTGACGGTCATTATAGACCCTGATATCCTCTGAAAGAATCTCTTCTGTTCATCAAGACTTATCATCATGAGAGTCCAAACTCTCGAACACGGGACCCCTGAATTCTCGATCCCTGGTTTCCCGATGTAGTTAATCTCTTGACATGTAGCCTTCTTAAATTGGACGGTCCAGATCTATCTTGAGGTTTCCACCTTGGAAATTCCCGATCTCTCGTCACCAGGACTCTCGAGTTCACGATTCCCAATTTCTCAAAATGGGAAATATTACAACACGTGGCCTCCTTAAATCGGACTGTCTAGATTTGTCTCAAGGTTTACACCATGGAAAGTCCCAATCTCTTGTCACCAGGACTCATGAGTTCTCAATTTTTGATTTCTCGAAATGGAAAATATCATGACATGTGGCCTCCTTAAATTGGACGGTCCAGATTTGTCTCGGGGTTTCCACCATGGAAAGTCCCGATATTTCATCACCAAGACTCCCGAGTTCACGATTTTTGATTTCCCAAAATGGGAAATCTCATGACACGTGGTCTCCTTAAATTGAACGACCCAGATCTACTTCGGGGTTTCTACCATGGAATGCTCTGATATTTCATCTCCAGAACTCCCGAGTTCTTGAATCCCGATTTCCCGAAGTGGAAAATCTCTTGACACGTGGCCTCTGTTACTCGGACGGTCCATATCTATTTCAGGGCTTTCACCCCTATTCACTGGGGGTTTAACCCTCGGGTATCTCCTGATAGATCCAATGGTTGTTGGGTTTTCCAGCCGAGATCTGATGTCTCAGATAGGTTCTTAACTTATGCATTCTCCCATGACTTCCTAGACGTGGAAAAATCAACAGTCTAGATGTTCTCATGGACCTTGGGGATCTACGATCCCGATCTCTTCGCTACCCACGAAGACACAGAAAGGAAAAGTGGTAAGGCCTTTAACCCCCTACTTTCTCCTACCAATCTAACGGTCATGGGTAACCACAAATTTCCCGACGGGATCTCATCCGTCAATAAACACCTATTCAGGGTTAAGGCGCTTAACACTCCAGTTTCTTCTTCTGATCTGACAGTCATGAGTGACCATCGATCTCCCGATGGGATCTCGTTTGTCGATTCGATACTTATCAGGGATTTCTTAAGGCCTTGTGCCTTCACATACTTTTTCCAGGTTCTTGATGGGCTTTTCAAGAAGGGTATCTCTATGGGGAGGTTTACCTAGGGTACTATCTGAGGAAGATAAGGGTATCTCTCTCTCGAGAACCAGACGTGAAGTCTAAATTAGATCAGTACGCACATAAATAACGATTTATGATAACATAAGACATACATAGTCTTTCCATATAAACATACAACTACGAGTACTGATCAAGACACCATACAAACATACTTATAATGAAATCATTCACAATTTCACAACTTATAATCATAAATGTCAGAATACATATATTTCAAGATGCCAAAGGCAAAACACTTATCAGAAAGTAACACCATGGGTTATGCAACTACTGAGAGGGGTGCTCATTTCCAGCCAACTGTAGGCTCAGTGACTCCCAATGGATTTACCACTAGCCACCCCCGAGCTGAGACCACGATGCTGTGAGACTGCGTCTCTGTTTGCCAGTGACCAGGAGCGAAGGTTACTCTCCTTCCTCTCTGCTATCACTCACTCTGCATATCGCTAGAGTTCTCTTTCTCCCCTTGTGTCTTCCCAATTGCTTCTCCCCCATGCCTTATCCTCTTGCGAGGTTGCATGTGGCGTGATTTCCTTCGTGCTAGTCAGGCCTGACGACTCTACGGATGGGTGGTTCACCTCCCCATCCCTCATTAATTCCCGAGGAGCCATCTACCTACCAACCAGTGGGATATTAAATGTGAGGCATTTAATAGAGGCCAATGAGCCACTCTTGGTTCTCTGGGCTAGTGAAGTCCAAATACGGTATTGTTTTTTGGTGGAAGTTAACGCCACCTTTCCAAGTTCCTTCCACCACCTTTCTGCAACCATCATGGTCTCTTTTTTAGCATATCCCCTCTCAGCAGTCCTGCAATATAAATTCATAATATTATTCACATTCATCGACCTTTTCCACAAGGTCCATTCACATCACATATTCACATTTCTGAGTTTGCCACAGTTCTTGGCCAGTCCAGTTATTTTTACAAACTGGGGGAAACAGGGTGTTACAGTAAAAGTGTTGGGTCTTTTAACAACAATATTTATTCTAATAAAGTCTCAACCAAATTCACCCCACAGGATTAACTTAGTGTTCAAAGTAATTCCCGAGCCAAAGCAATGACAACACTCATACATGGTGCAAGTTACAACCCACAAGGGAACAAAGACTGCACACAATGCCCCAAGCTGCCAAGGAGGGGAAAATGGTGGAGTGCAGGCCCAATCTCCACTCGCTAAGCACCATTATATGCACCACATGGGGATCAATCTCAACACCAGAGACCAAGCGCCAAAGCCAAGGCCACGAAACTGTGCCTGGCATAACAGAGAAAATAATACAATACATATATATATATATATATTGTCTTGTAAATTATGACCATCGAACTCTACATGCATTGACAATACCCAAGCACCAAAGATATGCGAGAAGAGTGGAATCCCACAAGGGCACTGCACTACGTGTCCACAAGCACACAAAACAAAATAACACATCATAAGCCAAACGCCAGTGCCAAGCACAAGTGTGCAGATTTGGCTCACATCTATACCTGAAGGCCTAGCTCCTAGTTCCTGAGCTAGCGCACTACACTATACAATAAAAATCACACAAAGCCAACACTCAAAATCAACACTCAACACTAAACACTAAAGCCAACACTCAAAACCAAGCATTAAGTTGTGGATGAGAGCTCATGCACAAGCTTGTGCACCAAGCATCACACCAAACCGTGAAGAACCAAATGCATGGCGCAATGGTAATGGGGTTTTGTTGAAATATTTGGGAGTCGACGAATTTGTTAAAATATTTGTTAAAATGGTGGGCACGATGGAAACCCAACCCTTGCCAAATCTTCAAACCCTAGACCTCCGCGCACATGTAGCAAATACAAAACATAGAACTCACAGGCAGCAAATCTAGCGCAGACCATGAAGGAGGAGCCCACGAGGGCTTGTACTTTGCACATTTCCCATAGGAAGGAGCTGTGATGACTTAGTTACACAGCCAAAGGACTGCGCGACCAAACCCACACAACCATTACGCCTTCCCTCTACTGAGCAGATGACAAAAAACGAAAATGAAAGAGGCCTGACTGCAAAAGCATATAGGAAGGATGTGTGTAGGGTTTTGGGGCATGGCATGTAGGGTTTTGGAAGTTGAGAGGGAAAAGGGGGCACGTGGGCCTAATCTAAGGACCGACGATGCCCTATCTTTTTAAAAAAAAATTAATTTTTTAATTTATTTTTTTGTTGTTTTGTTATTTAATTTTTTTTATTTTTATTATTATTCGTTTAAACTTAATTTAATTGTAATTATTTTAAAAACAATTAAATTTTAACAAGTTATTTTAATTATAAATTTTAACAATTTATTTTAATTGTAATTATTTCAAAAATCAAATTAAAGTTTAATAAAGTTTAATTAAATTATTAGTTTAATTATCTCAAAAGAATTATTTAGTTATGTTTATTTCAAATCATTATTTTAGAGTAAAGTTTAATTTAAAAAATTAAATTTTATTTCAAGTAATGATATTAATGATTAATTAGTTAAAGTGAGTAATTAATGTTAATACTTAAGTACATAATTTAATCATTAAGTATGTTCAAGTTCACATTAACTGGTTTTAAAAAGAAAGTTTTAAGGACTTAAACCATGATAAAAAGGGGAAGGGGTTTTATGCATGCTAGGAAGGTAAGTTAAAGGAATTGGCGAGTGTGGTACAGTGCTAGCGTAGCTACCAGGCGAGGGAGTCCATATTTTTCTTAGGTGAAGACATCAAGCTTGGATGCTTTAACCCTGACCTAGCCACTTCCCCTAAAGAGAGTAACGTATGTTTACATACAAGTAAAAAAACAACTTACGAATAACCCTGTTTTAAAGTTTAAGTTGCACAAATGTGAATTTCCTCAGACTCTCCCTAAAAAAATTTTGGTTGATGTAGATTCAATTATACAGGATGGTTAGGATGAGAGGAAATCAAGGAAGAGGGGCATTGTCGCAGGGTCTGCCAATGCCGCCACCACCATCACCTAAATTAGCTCTCATTCTGCGCTCTTTGGAGGCCATAAATGAGACTTTAAAGAGGCTTCAGCCAACAAGGATTGAAGTGGAGCCACCACCATATGGAATGGGTAATCCTGAAGCATCCAAGGGTTTAGGGGGAGGGCCTCCACCCGAGGACATCACTAGAGAACTACGGAAGATCAAACTTCCAGAGTTTGCCGAGGGTCATGCCAGTGAACGTGCAGAAGCATGGTTGGAAGGGATGGCACGATGTTTCACCTTAAGATACTATGCTTCCATATCAAAGGAGAATATAGAAATATTTTAGTTAAGGGACTGTGATTTTAACTAGTGAGGCAAGAGAGGCAGCTGCACCTCACCCCAGACACCGTCTCTTAGGAGATTTTTAAGGAAAGGTTCCAAAGGAAATATTTACCATCTTATTACAAGGAACAACAAGTGGGAGCATTTCATGCTCTAGTACAGGGAAACAGGACCGTGGAAGAGTACGAGATCAGGTTTATGGAGTTGGTAAAATATGTTTCATACATGGATAATGATCAATGATAGGCCATGGTGTGGATGTGGAAACCATATTCAATAGTGAAAGTGGTTGAAAATGCACATTATGTGGAGGAACACATGAACTTAAATGGAGGTACAAGATCGACCTTTCCACATCATCCTGAATTTGTGGGGAAGGCCTCTAGAACCTTCTCCAGGGGAGGGAGCTCTAGGCCACCTCCATATGGTAATAGAGTTGCACCAAGGACAGTTTCCATAGGTATTTCAATGACAACAAGTGCAACATCCCATTCATCACCAATGACACAGGCAGGTCCACGACCTTCTCAGGGAGCATCTAGTAGGGGTAGGGGTTCCAGGGGAAGGAACTCATTTTAGAGACCGTCACCAAGAAGTGCGCAGGTTCCATATCATGTTACATGTTAGGGGTGTGGAGGACCCCATTACCAATGTGACTGCCCAAAGTTGCAAGAAAGATTTGTGCATAGAGAAGGAAAGGCCCTGATGGGAAGAGCAAGTAGTAGCCACCATATTTATGCAGTGGTTAATAATCGCCAGGCAGAACATCAATCCACGGTGGTGGATTCGTTAGGTATGCTAAATCATATCGATGTTAGAATTTTATTTGATTCTGGTGCTACAGATAGTTTCATTTCACCATCTGCATTAGAAAAGAGTGGGTTGGCAACCTACGAGCATGATGACTTTAAACAAGTCGAGATGGCTTCAGGGAAAAATCAAGCAGTAGGACCTAGCGTTGATAATTGTCTAGTAGACCTAGGAGTGTGTACTACCAGGTTCAAGGTATACATCACTGCTCTTGGGACGTATAACCTAATCATTGGAATGTATTGGTTAGAAGCACATCGATCTATGGTAGGCTGTTTCGTAAAAAGGGTGCTTTGTGTTGACGATGAAGGAAGGCCAGTAGAGATCCACGATGTATGAAGAAAGGTGTCTCTACGCTTTATCTCAACTATGAAGGTTAAGCGGTGCATGAGGCAAGGGTGTCAACTTTATGTAGTGGAAGTAGTGATTGAAAGGAAAGGACCTTCCTTGGATCAATACCCAGTATTGTCAGAGTTTAAAGATGTTTTTCTGAACGATTTACTAGGGTTACCACCTAAGAGGGAGCTTGATTTTACTATTGAGATAAAACCTGGTGCAAAACCAATTTCCAAGGCTCCGTATCGGATGACAGCGCCATAACTTTGTGAGTTGCAGATGTAGTTGAAAGAGCTACTCGAATTAGGGCTAATAAGGCCTAGTGTCTCACCTTGGGGTGCACCAGTAATTTTTGTGAAGAAGAAGGATGGTTCCTTACGACTGTGTATAGATTATAGGGACTTGAATCATGCTACAGTGAAAAATAGTTACCCAATTCCATGGATATATGATCTCTTTGATCAGATGAAATGAGCAACGGTATTCTCAAAAATTGATTTGCGATCAAGGTATCATCAATTAAGGATTAAGGAAGGTGATATTTCTAAAACTTCCTTTCAAACTTGGTTTGGGCATTATGAGTTCATTGTAGTACCTTTAGGATTGACCAATGCACCAATAGTATTCATGAGCCTCATGAATGGTGTATTCCGGAAGTACTTAGAACACTTTGTACAAGTATTTTTAGATGATATCCTCATATATTCCAAGAATGAAAGAGAACATGAGGAAAACTTGTGAGTGGTGTTGTCCTGCCTTAGAGAGAAAAAATTGTATGGGAAGTTGTCAAATTACTCCTTCCAGAAAGAAATTCACTATTTAGGTCATATCATTTCTGGGGAAAGAATCTCCGTGGACCTAGAAAAGGTAAAGGCCATTATGGAATGGCCAGTGCTGAAAAATGCTCATGAGGTAAGAAGCTTCATGGGGTTAGCAGTTTATTATTGAAGATTTGTGGAAGGGTTCTCTAAAATAGCGAAACCCATCACCACTTTGCAGCACAAGGGGGTCAGGTATGAATGGACAAAAGAATGTGATAGTCCATTCATCAAGCTTAAAACATTACTAACTAGTGCGCCAATTCTATGAGTGCCAGATATGGAAAAGGACTTCACAGTCTGCATGGATGCCTCGAAGCAAGGGTTAGGGGCCGTGCTAATGCAGGATGGAGGAGTTATAGCTTATGCATCAAGGAAGTTGAAGAAACACAAGGAAATTTACGCTACTCATGATTTAGAGATGGTAGCTGTAATGCTAGCTCTGAAACTTTGGAGGCACTATCTAGTTGGGTGAAACTTTGAGCTCAAAATGGACCATCAAAGTTTAAAGCATCTCTTCACTCAAAGGGATCCAACTGTCAGGCAAAGGCGATGGAGTGAGTTTATGAGTGAGTACAATTTTGGTATTTCATACATCAAGGGAAAGGAAAATATGGTCATGGATGCCTTGAGAAGGAGACCACGTGTCTTCTCCTTGGTACCCTTAAAATTCAATCTGAGGGAACGTGTGTTGATGCAACTCCATGGAGACAGTTGGTATTTAAAGGTTACTTCAAACCTCCAGAGTGGGAGGCAATTAGATCCAAAGTATGAAGGATATAGTCTGGAAGTAGATGGACTATTAAGATATCGAGGAAGGATGTACATCCCTGAAGGTGGGGATATTCAAAGCATCATACTGAAGGAATCCCATAGAGCACTTTATTGTGTGCATCCGGGTGTGAAGAAAATGTACGCAGACATGAGGAATCTCTTCTTCTAGGTAGGCATGAAGCGCGATGTAGTCCATTTTGTTGCTAAGTGCCTAGAGTGTCAACAAGTGAAAGACGACCACCATCACCTGGCAGGCCTCCTACAACCACATGATGTTCCTATATCCAAGTGGGAAGTCATTTCCATGGATTTTGTTGTGGTGTTGCTACTCACATCTCATAGACACAATGTCATTATTGTGATAGTTGATAAGTTGACCAAGAGTGCTCATTTTATTCCGGTTAGAGACACTTACAATGTCACTGATGTGTCATGCATTTTTTTAAGTGAGTTCATCTGTTTGCATGGGATACCTAAGAAGATCATTTCAGATAGGACTCCAGATTCACTTCTAGGTTTTGGACAAGTTTGCAGTCAGCGTTGGGGACTCAGTTGAACTTAAGTACATCTTATCATCCTGAAACAGATGGGAAAATCGAGAGAGTAAATCAAGTTATGGAAGACTTACTTAGGATGTATGTTATGGATAATCAAACCCATTGGGAGAAGTACCTACCTTTGGTAGAGTTTGCCTACAATAACAGTTTTCATAGCTCCATCGAAATGCCACCCTACGAAGCTCTGTAAGGAAGGCCATGCAGAACATTGTTGATTTGGGAAAGATTAGAAGACCAAGTAACAATTGGGCCAGAATTGATTCAAGAGATGGAGGAACAGGTGATTTAGATTAGGCAGAGACTAAAGGAAGCACAGGATAGACAGAAAAGTTATGTTGATGCACATWGGGCTGACCGAAGTTATAAAGTGGGAGATCAKGTTTTCATTCGTATCCGACCTAATAAGAGTACCATTCGGTTCGGGAAAGGGACAAAGTTGTTACCACGATTTATAGGACCATTCAAAATCCAAAATAAAATTGGACCCTTTTCCTATAATCTTGTATTGCCACCCCACTTGCATAAAACTCATAATGTTTTTCATGTATCTTTTCTATGTCATTATGTTGCTGACGAATCACATAAACTAAATTGGAAGGAATTGCAGATATCGGACGCAAGAACCCTCACAGTAGAACTGCTATGCATATTGGACCATAGAGTCCGACAGCTCATGAACCATTTGGTAGACCAAGTTAAGGTCTAGTGGGACAAGTATAGTCTAGGATCTGCTACTTGGGAGGATGCCGAGACATTACGACGAGATTATCCCTCACTTTTTTTACCACCTCGAGAATATGTTTCTCGAAGGTTGGGTGTATGTAACACCACCTTTTGACTTAGACATCTAGGATTACTTGAGGCCTAAACACCTTTATTTTCTATTCACAGTGAAACTATTATTGATACACTTGAACTTTTAAGACATATGAACCTTTATGAATGTTTAAATGTATTTGAATGATGATGGATATGATGCGATATATTGTGAGAATGTAAGTTTTATGAATGTTTAAATGCTATTGAATGATTATGGATATGATGTGATCTACTATGTGAACACAAATTCTATAAATTTTTAAATATCACTTGAATGATGATGGATATGAAGCGATATACTATGTGAATGTGACTCCTATGAAGGTTTAAATGTCATTTGAATGATGATGGATGTGATGCAATCTATTATGTAAATGAAAATTCTATGAACATGTAACGTTAATTGAATTATGGGGATATTATGAGATCTATTTCTAACTTGAAAACTTGATATTAAGTTGTTGATACGTGGATACTGAATTGAGGTTATGGTTGTATGAAATTATATGATGATAATTCATAGATATGTATGAGTTTTATGTTATAGACTAATCCGCAGGCCATTGGGTTATGAAATAACCAAGGGATAATGGTAATGAAAGTGAATTTCATGACCACCGACCAAGAAACAATATGGTATGAATCTTCATATGTGAAATTATATTGGTTTGAATGCATTTCTATGATATGTGGACCAGTGCAGGATTTCATGTGGTGAGACTACCTAAAACTAAATAAACGATGAAAAAACTCCCAGCAACATGGTGCCACTGTATATTCCATTGTAGGGTGTGGACCCTAGTCCTGTTAGGAGGGGTGGAGGCATTTCCTACCATGTATCCTCCGAAACTTGGAGTCATGGGAGAACGGTGTTATCTCACACTTCCCTAGACGTGTGATGATGACTGTCAGTTGCCTACTGGGGAAGCTTGGTTAAGATAGTGACACTTCTGCTTACAGGTTCTATTTGGAGTTAGGTCCATATAGTTGACGCTCCAAGATAGTCCAGTAGAGGAAGGATAGGAATGGAAGATGGAAGTAAGTTAGGGAGGAAGGATGAATAGAAACAGTTGAGAGTGTATGGATATTCGTCTTATGGTGGAATTTATTGTTTTTCCTTCTGAAAATAAAATGTGTATATATGTATATTCATAATTACTAACTAAACTACAATTGTCTAAATAAAAATTGTTGAGCTAGATTATTGTAATTAAGGGAATTCACCAACATTTCATTGGTTTATTATCTTTTATAAAATGAATAGTCGTGTTGATTGGAATGGATGCATACATAAATTACTATAGAGGTGATAGTTATTGTTATTAGTACATGCATGAGACTTGTATGTACTAGATACACATGCATTCTTGTACATGTACACTAGTATGTATGAGTTTTCCTGGCTTACCATTGATAATGTTGGTTATTGGATATGAATGTGTGAACCTTATGTCTTTTCCTAGTATCATAAAATACTTTAACTTTGGGATGAAGTTTCCTGAAGGGTGGGTGTATGTAACGACCCTAAGTAATTAATCAATTGTCATGATTTAAATAATTGTTTAATGTATATTAATCAATTAATTAATTATCTATTTAATGTATATTAGTTTAATTAATTAATCAATTAATATTCATGATTAAATATTTGTTTAAGGAATATTGGTTTAATAAATTATTAATTTTCATTTTGAGAATTAATGTATCGGTAGATGACCCATTAATGAACGGGGGATAATGTACATAACACTTAATGGAGAGATATGGTGGGTGAAACTTAATGAAGGGAGAAGGCAGTGAATGAGACAAGGGAGGGGGGAAATGAGGATAAGAGAAGGGAAAACACTCGAGAATGGCACTTTGGTTTTTGGAGAGCATCATTTTTATAGGAGAGGACTGTATTGCAGGTTTGGAGCTAGAGGAGCTTGTTGGAGGCTGGTTTGGGGCTGGAGGAGCTTGTTGTAGGCTGGTTTGGGCTAGAGGAGCTTGCTGGAGGATTGTACTACTGGTTTTTCTTGAGGGACTTGTTGGATATTAGTGGATTGTTATAGGGGAGCACCTATTGCTGGGAGTTTTGGGCTTGGGAGTCAGGAATCCTTACGGAATCCTGGAGCTAGGGAGCTGGAGAGGCTCTGTTCCTAGCTGGCTGGGAGGAAAAGATTCTGTTTTGGGCAGATCTTGGGTAGAGTTTCAACAACAGCTTGGACAAACAGAGTTGGGGAAACACCATCACTTGAGAGGTATTTATGTTCATTATTATGGCATGTTCATTATCGTTATGATGGTTCATTATTTTACTATGATGTGTATCTTATTCAATATGTTATTTATATCATGCTACTCATTTTGAATTTTGTTGAACCATGAACTGTTATTTTTCTGAATATAGAACCATAAAGAAATTATGATCGAAATTTTATGTTTAAATTTATGAAATTTTAGGTTCTGTTAGATAGGACCTTACATGTGAGAAATTGATCATCAACAATATCTTTGTTTTTTTATTTTGAGGGCCTTAATATGCTTCACAAATTCCTTGGATGTCAGATCTTTGAAAAATATAATAGTAGGATTCTCACATGTCTTAAGCCAATGGAACCCAACTTTTATTTGTCCCCCCCCTTACTTTACATGTCTCATCAACCTTTAGTATTTGTGATTGTTTGGTCATTTGTTATTCACTGAGGGGATAAGCTGAGGCATTCTTGAAATTTCCTTGAGCTCTTCCAATATTGCCTTGTATTTTACTCTTCTAAATGTTGTCAACTTTCTACCATAACATCTAAGAAAGGAAACATTTTTTCTAATGGAATATTCCCACCAAATTAGAATTCCACCTTTGTCCCCTTGGGGCCTTGGACTTAGCTTCCATATTTTTGGGTGGATAACTTCCCCCATTCCCCTATTGAACAATGGGTTAGCTTCCATATTTATAGGACCATGCAAATCATTCTTTCTATTCTTAAATATGTTAATTGCTTGGCTAGCAATTCTATCCTCCACTCAATTCCCATTATGACGTGTTGAGGTTCATTCTTCATTTTTACATTAATTGTTTGAGTGGGTATACATTCCCTGTATTTAAGAACAACTTAGTTAGTATGGTCATGGGATAACTTCATTGAATTTTACATTTACCAGTGGTAACATTGGTCAAGTGTGATAGGTAATTTTCCTTCTCATCATTCACTTGAGTGGATTCTTCCCTTTGGGTTTAGTCATTAGTTTTGATTCTATATTATA
Source organism: Picea glauca (assembly GCA_000966675.3). Lineage (NCBI taxonomy): Eukaryota > Viridiplantae > Streptophyta > Pinopsida > Pinales > Pinaceae > Picea > Picea glauca. The sequence goes on from JZKD02S1683815.1 coordinate 52,080, forward strand.
GCAAAAAAAAACTTAGATTATCCATCTTCCAATGCTACAATGATCCACTATCAAATGATGTATTTCCTCTAAGCAATCCTCTAGTTATACTACCCTTTCCCTTTGTATTCATATAGTTCATCTTGCCT
>JZKD02S1683815.1:79823-95416 GCA_000966675.3 Picea glauca
GAGGTGTTTCAAGTGTCCTTTTCATGTCGTTATAGGCACGACATAGGCATCATGGCAACATGCTTTCTTGCAACACTTGTGAGCAACATACAACACTTGCGACCTTGTGAGAAAAATGCGACACTTGCAACCTTTGTAATGACGACACTTGCGACACTATCAAAGTGAGTAATTTTGATGTGTAACAGAATGCTACATTACAAAGGAGGAATGAGTGTCGCAAACATACTAGTTCTAGGAGCAAGGACAAGACTGATGTTCAGAGCAAGGACATTCAGAAAAATCCCTCCCAGGGCCAAAGGTGTCAAGACGCAAAGGCAAAGTTCTACAGGGCTTGCATATAAGGCATGCTTCAGATGGTTTAGTTGAGAGAAACATGGAGCTGACATTAGGCCAAAGACGTGGGTATGGAAATGCGATTAATAAGACACACAATGGTAACGTCCTTCACTGTAATTTTAACGAGCCCAAAGCAGGTAAGCTCGACAGTTTTTTATATTTAGAGAGTCTAAAAAAATGTAAAAGGAGACTCTGATGGGGTACCTTTTTCGAAGTTATTCTAGTCGTTTCAAAAAAGGGGTAAACTAGCACCGATAAGACGTCTATTCAAAACCATTTTAATGAGTGTGATAAAGACAAGATCACTCGGCGATTTTTTTTTTTAAGGAGTCTGAAAAAATATTAACTATGGACTCCATCAGGAATGTTCTTATGGACCATTTGAACGAGTGTGAAAGAATAAGGTCACTCGACGATCTTTTCAATTTTAGGGAGTCTGAAAAGAGCTTAACTATGGACTCCGTGGGGGTTCCTTTTTCATAAATTTAGTCCCTCAAGCCCGAAAAAGGGTTAAAATTATACTTGAGAATACTCTTCTAGATAACCAAGGTTTCTAGAGTATACCTTTGTTCGTACAGTTGACCATCTAGATCGAAAAAGGGGTAAACTACCGCCAGACAGACGTACCTTCAAATTTCAGTTTAACGAGCGTGAAGGGAAACAAGATCGCTCGATAATCTTTTCACATTTAGAGGGTCTGAAAAGAGTTTAAAAGAAGACCCGTTAAGTTTTGGGAGTCCCTAGGGTGAGGTCAAGAGTGATACAAAATTATGCGAATGAGGTTCAAACTCATAATCATGAAAAGTTAGTAAGGACTCCCGAGCTGATAGTCGTTAGTGACAACATGGACATCAAAATGCAACTAGGATCTACCTAGGGAATCCATGTTAGGGTGGGCTCTACCACTAAATTATGACACTTCTAAAGAAAAAATGATGGTTTTGTGTTGCAACTCGGTGGGATCAATCCTATGGCAAAGCGAAAAAGACATCAAGATGCAGGAAGTAGAGGTGGAATCCTAACTTAAATGCAATGAGTTTTACCAAAGGACCTTAAAAACAACCAAATCTCCAAAAAGTTTCCAAATGACCAAAGTAACACTTCTCGTGGAAATCCAAAGAAAACTCCTGAACCATGCTAAATGATTTTTAGTTTAGAAAAAATGACAAAAGGGTAAATAAAAAATGACAAAAAGAGGCCAAAAAGTCTATAAATAGAAGCTGGCAGCTCATTATCACCATTGTTAACTGAGAAGTTGACTGTGGAGCCAAAAACACCCCTTCGTTTAGAAATTTGATTACGGGAGATTCAATGGATGGAACGAGCTTCCGATTGGATCAAGTAAGTAATTACTACCCTCTCTTGCAATTTTATCAGTTCTTGATGCATTTAAATTCATGTTTTGGGGGAGTGTCAACCTTTTAAAAGGTTGGCCCTAGGTCCACGTGGGCAGAGGAAAAACTGCCCAGGTGTACATGCTACTGTCAGCATTACAGCCTGTGTGGACCCTTTATTTAATGTAAAAAATTAAAAAAGCTAGAGTTAACGCTCATAAACTGGGTTTTTGTAGGATGTATGTTCACTGGAGGGAAAGAGAGCATGAGGATATTAGTGCATTGGTTGGGGAGGACCCGAATTTTGTTGCTACATTAATGCAATGTGGGTTGTTAAAAGTTTTTCTATGTCCTTTCATGCGAGCACAACCTAGGCTACTGAACGCCTTGGTGGATTATTGGCATCTCGATGTAGAGGCCTTTATGCTAGAGGGGAAGTCACTAGTTCCAACCATAGAGGACATATATTTTTTGACTGGCCTCTCTAGGAGGGGGGAACTAGTTAATTTTCGTACTTTTCCTTTTGGGCCTCACAACATATCGGAGTTGATTGGAATCTATTGTGAGGTGGGTACAGACAGAATGAGCTCACAAGTACCGATAAGTGAGATATTAGACTTATCCCTACAAGTGATAGTGTTTCTCATCGGGTGAATTACTGGGTCTGCAACTTTGCATCAAGCTTCCCATGCACAAATGAATTGTGCAGTTCAGTGCTTAAATGAAATTTTTTTCAATTGGAGCACCATATTGCTGGATTGTATGAAGAGGCAGCTAACAAATTGTCGGTTGCAGAATTAGAGGAACTTCGGGTTTGGAACGATTCTTTTCTCTTTCATCTTTGAAAGAGTGCCCAGTTTCAGCCCTCGAGAGGTGGTACGAGGGCACCAGGATTCTCTTCCCATGATATGCAGATGGGAGGTGCTATTGCCGCGACTGGGGGGGGGAAGGACCATTGAGGCCTTTGAAGATTTTTTTTTTCTTGGTTGTCGTGATAGCTCCCAGTCATAGAGGATTACCTGTATGTTGGGATTGACTTCTCAAGAGATCCTGATATACCGGTACCTCCCGNGCACCATATTGCTGGATTGTATGAAGAGGCAGCTAACAAATTGTCGGTTGCAGAATTAGAGGAACTTCGGGTTTGGAACGATTCTTTTCTCTTTCATATTTGAAAGAGTGCCCAGTTTCAGCCCTCGAGAGGTGGTACGAGGGCACCAGGCTTCTCTTCCCTTGATATGCAGATGGGAGGTGCTATTGCCGCGACTGGGGGGGGGGGAAGGACCATTGAGGCCTTTGAAGATTTTTTTTTTCTTGGTTGTCGTGATAGATCCCAGTCATAGAGGATTACCTGTATGTTGGGATTGACTTCTCAAGAGATCCTGATATACCGGTACCTCCCGGCGAGGAACGAGGAGAGATGGGTAAATTTGCATTGTTTGTTTTTTTGTTTTTGTTAAACATATGTAATTTTTATGTTGTTTTTTATATATATCATTTTTTTATACCAAAGCATTTGACAGATATGTGTCTATTACATGTATATGTGGGGCCAGTGAGACCAGCAGATTACGTGAGGAATAGGCGATGTCCTCGGCCAGGGTCCACACCCGCCGCTGCAGGGAAACTAGCAGCAGCAGGAGAGCTTCCAGTCGGTGAGGCTAAGAGGGTTCTGAGATGAGTAGAGAAAAATTTTACCTCGCTCACTCGCACAGTCCCCATGGAAGAGATTAAGAATATGCCACCATCTATGTAGCCTCACGTAGTGGGGGCGCCACAGACATGGGTCCAACTTTTTTGGCATTTGGAAAACACCGTTGATTATTACAATAGGGCCCACAGGCCTCGTCCTTAGTTAGGCTTGACTTTTCATGTGTCGAGGGCAGTACTTGTATATTTTTTGAAGGCATAAGCCCCATGACTCATTACTGGTTGTATTTTTGAGGCGCTTGCGCCCACCTATGTACTCTGATGATTTTGATATTATATATGGATTTTTATTTCTTTTTATGTCTTATGGATTATACTTGATTTTTAAAATGTATTTACATGTGCATGTGTATGTCTTTATTATATGTGTGTGAGATGCTAATCTAAAATTTGACTAGATAGAGTATCTGTGACTTGATTTAATCTCTTAGGAACATGAAAATATGTAATATAATCAAAGCTTCATTCTAAGAGATGTACCCTAATGAATTGTTAGTGTAAAGTAGGATCATGAACATGGTAGACTCTATTTAACTGAGACACAACTAGCTAAGCATATAAATAGACCCGGAGGTGAGAGATACCAAATGACAAAGTGTCACGAAGCAGCTCAATAACTGTATTGTATTCGATGACATTGTTTGTGGTGTCGCCTAAAAATATACCTCTTGAAGATAATAACTGGCCTTGAGGTGTAAAAATTACCCAAGCTGTGGAGGCAAGCCTCCGAGTGTGCCAGTTAGTGTCGTCTGTGTATCCAAAAAACACCTCTAATTCACTTGACATCTTCCACAGTGACAAAAGATAACATAAAAAAAAACACGTCCATAAAATCAAAAGAAACCAAAAAGTAATAGTACAAAGACTATACATATGTTAAAACAATTTACCCAAGGTGACCTACCTACGAGTAATACTTCTTGAGGTAGATCCCATTTCTGGGCTCTGCCAAAGCATGTCCCTCAAAATATACCAGACGATAAGCACCCTTTTTTAGAACCTCTTTTATGATGAAAGGTCTGAACCACATGGATTTGAACTTGCTTTCCCCCAGGGGGTCCTTATCTTGGTCATAGACCAGGCCAAGGCCGCCTTCCAAGAAAATACGAGGATGAACAGACCAATCATATTGACACTTGACTTTGTGTTTGTGAGCTTTGTTAACTAAGGCCGCATCACCACACTGCTCATTGAGTTGCTTGAGATATAATAAATGTTCTTCAAGTGGTGAAGTGTCTGGCAATAACTGTACTGCCAACTTTAAATATGGGATCTGGAATTCTATGGGAAAGATGAATTCTAGCCCGTAAACGAGTTGAAAAGGTGAGAAACTAGTTGCAGTCTTAACAGACATTCGGTAGGCCCATAATGTCGAGTACAACATCAAATGCCAATTGATCCTTCATTATAGGATGGTCTTAAGAGGTTTATTGACAGCTTCTGCCTGACCATTCGCTTGAGGGTAGTAGGGTGACGAATGTTCTTTCCTCAACCCAAGATTTGATGTTACTCAATCATCATTTGGTTCTAAAAGTGACTTCCATGGTCAGTGACAATCTCTCTCGGGATGTTGAACCTTGCTATAATCTGGTTAAACAAAAAGAGAGTTGCAGTCTCTTCATCATCTTTAAATGTTGGCATAGCTTTGAACCAATTTGTGAAGTAGTCGACGACTACAATGATATAATGGTTCCCCCTTACTGAAGCAGGGTTGCATGTAGTGTAATCAATCCCCCACTTGGTGAAGGGACAAATTGTGATGACAGGAAACATGGGAGCGGGATGTTCCCTCATCTTTTGAGAGAAGATCTGACATGGGTGGCACTTCTTGACGGATGTGATACAATATTTGATTAGTGTCGACCAGAAGTAACCGGCTCGTAAAATCATTTGGTTTGTTTCCAACCCAAAAGAATGACCACCACATGCTCTAGTATGGCAATCGTTAAGCACGATTTTCACTTATTAATGAGTGAGACACCGACGAAGGATGCAATCTACACCTCGACGATAGAGAGTGTCTCAAGGATGAGATAGTTCTTGGCCTGATGGTGATATGGCGACATTCATCATGAGAAGCAGAGGTGGGGCACTTAAAAGTCTGGAGATAGACAAGAATATCTCCATACTAGGGGTCCGAAGATGCTATCAAAAAAATTTCTCCTTTAATAAGCAATTCTTTGGGCATAACATCACCTAAATCGACCGGAAGTTCCGAGATAAGTTCCACAAAGACCAGTGACTTTTTGGATTTCATCGAAATGAAATCTAAATCAAATTCCTGGAGGACAACTATCCATCTACTAATATTTCCACCGATTACCCGTTGTGTCAACATGTATTGAAATGGATTCACAACAGCAATGACGGTGGTCTTGAGAAACAAAACACAATGATAGAACCATTGGACGACATGGACTGCTGCCAATGCAAGTTTTTCGATATGAGAATAATTGAGTTCCGGTCCAAACAGGCCTCAGCTCAGGTAATAGATCACATATTCTAAGAGAAAATCATCCTCCTGAACTAAGACCATGCCGATGGTTGACTCTGTTGTAGCCAAGTATAATAAGAAATCTTTGTTATAATTGGGTGGCCAAAGAAGAGGGGCAGTTGTGAGGGAATGTTTCAACACTTTGAAGGAGCATTGAGTGGCATCATCCCAATGAAAAGGAATGTATTTATTCAATAAGCGCATAAATCCCTTTGTGATCTCAGCATTGTTTGCGATGAAATGCCACAAAAAGTTCTCTTTTCCCTGTAGATTCTGAAGTTAAAGGATTGTACGTGGGGGAGAAAAATGAACTATTGCCTCAACCTTGAGAGGATTGACCATGATCCCTGTTGTTGAAACTATGAAACCTAACAAACGGCCCAACACCACACAAAAACTGCATTTGTTGGGATTCAAGCGAATCCGAAAGTAGTGACATCTCTCAAAGATAAGTCAGAGGTGTGTGGGATGATCAACTCTCTTATGAGAGTGTGATGCTAAATCATCTAAGTAGGCCTCGACGATATGTTTGAGATCATGGAAAGAAAAAGACATGGCCAACTAAAATGTAGCGCCAACATTTTTCAGACTAAATGGAATCTTACGATACGTGAATGTACCCCATGGACAAATGAATGTTGTGTGTTGTTGGTATTCAGGTTTGATTTGTATCTAATTATATCCTGAAAAATCATCCATGAAAGAAAATGGCTCACAACCTATGCATTCATCGACTATCTGGTCAATGAATGGTGTGGGAAAATTATCTTTTGGACAATCCTTGTTCAAATCATGGAAGTCTGTACAAACATGAATCATACCCTGTTTTTTATTAACCGGCACGGGGTAGATAAAACCTGCCTTGAGAAGTTTCTCCACTTCGACCTTAATAGTTGTTGCTTTCTTAGGATTAACTGGATGAAACTTCTGTTGATATGACTTAGCGTTAGGATAAGTCATTATTTCATGTTCAATAATTTTTGGATCGATGCCTAGAATTTCCTCATAAGACCAAGCAAAAGCATCGTGAAATTCCTTAAATAAATCTATGTAGATTTGAATCTCTTCGGGGGAGTAGTCAGCTCCAACAAAAACATTCTCAACAATGCCAGGGGTTCTGGAGATGTTTATAGGTATGTTTTTGATGATGGTTTCCATATTACCCTCGGCATAAACAACATGTGTAGCCAAAGGATTAATAGGACAAGACCTATCTCCAGTCATAGTCAAGGTGAATTCCCCTACGTCAATTCTGCTTAACTCTGGGAGGAAACAAGATCTGTGATGGAGATCATCCTAGGGTTTGTCCAGACTAGTCATTTCTCCCATGATTGCTTTGTCTGAGGGAAAAACTAAGTCTAAAGAATTTGTATCAGTGAGGGAACCTTGAGCCCAAATAGGCTCTAGAATCGGATCTAATTCTTGTGTGGGAGTTGGATCGGGGTCGATGAAAACCTGCTAGACTAAAGAGTTGATACTTCTGTTATGGACAAGGGCATGGACATACCATGGTTCCCTGTCCCTTCCATCGTGGTTGATTGGGGAGGAATAATCCATGGATCATTGAAGTAATTCATGTGAAATGACGAAACTTGGAACACCTCAACCTTATGGTGGTCAAATATGAACTTAACATCGCCTTGAGGAGGTGGGTAATCGAAAGTTCCCATCAAAGGTGGGAACAAACCAACCCCTATGTTGACGACGTCCAGTTGAGGGTTATCAATCATTGGGACCACAGATGTCCCCAATGAAGGGTTAGGACGGGAGAAAGACATATGATCAATGGTCACAATCCGGCCCTCGTGTGGAAACAACAAGACCCAAAAAATTGTAGCGACTATTGCTTTCATATCATAGGTCCAACTCCTTTATAAAAGAAGATTGTAGTCAAGATATGAGTTGACCACTTCAACCTCAACACACACAGTTTTCCCACTTAACTGCATCGGAAAAGAGGGGATAATTCCATGTGGTTGAAACAAAAGGTCGTCAAAAGCAGTAAGAAGAGTAGGTGATGGAGACAAAACAGGTTGGCCAATGGCCTTCCAACATGCCAAAGACATTACACATGTTGAGGCGCCCTCATCAACCACTGTGCAGAAAATGTTCTGATTAAAATTTTTTGTGGTGTAAGCCACTACTATCTAGAATGCTACATTGTAAGGTAGACGAGGTTTTAAGTCAGTTGTATCAAGCATGATCGTACCTGGATTACAAGTCTCAGTGGATCCTAAAGAGGCTAACATAGCCTTTCTCTAGGAAGGGCATCTTTGGAAGACTTCCAAAGCAGACATTGCACAAGGGGTTTGAGACAAATCCTCCACCACAGAGTAGTTCTGGGTGGCCCTTGCATTTGGGTTGTGAGAAGCTTTCTTAAACGCAACTTTTGGGATGTGTATCATGGTTTTTCCCAACGTCTTCTCAATCTAGAGAGGAAGATATGGGGTTTTAGCTTCTTTACCCTTCTCAGAGGTACTTGGCTTGCTATAATCATGTGCTCTAGTTGATATATAAGCATCACCTTTCATCATATACACATTCGCGGATGCAGGATTGTTTGACGACGAAGGGGGTCCTTGGTTACCCCCTTCTATGCTTGTAGAGGCTTGAGTTAGATTTTGGCCATGTTGAAAAGGGTTTGTTAACACAGCCAGTTGCTACTGTGATAATAACTTTTGGGCCTCTACAAGCCAAGGGCATTGGTGAGTTGGGTGGTCTTCCACACACATATTACACGGATACCTCGACTTCCTTTTTTTCGTGTTTCCCCTGCCAACATTATTAGTGGGTTTCTTATCCCCCTTACCCTTCTTACATTGTTTATTCTTTCCATCGGGCTGCTAGGTGGACTTTAGATTTGTCAGTTTCACACTGTGTACATCTGACGTTTGGGTAGGGGGAGCAGCTGGAACAGTAATCTGGTTGGTCGTTGTATGCTAGATAGACAATTGTTGCAATTGTTTCATCAGTTGTTCAACAAGATTTGTTTGTTCTGAACCAAAAATACCATTGGCATGTGGTCAAACTCTCTATCTGGTTTTATCAAGTATCGATCGTGGTGCATTTGGCAAGATCTTGTACAGTAGATCGAACTGAGAATAGATTAGCTCAAGATGTTGAGCTCTCATGATTGCATCTTCTTTAGAAAACACTCATGACATCACAACGTCTTTGGATAACTATGGGACCAAATACTTAAGGAACCACTCAAGAAGGAATGCTGGTGGGACTAGAACCTTAATCAAACTCTTTCAGCTTCTCCATTCTCGGATGTGATCAGAGATATGGTCCACCTTTTTCTATTCAAAATTGGCCAGCAATTTTGTGCCAGAGTCATATCTCACAGGTAATTGGAAATGGTTTAGGAAATCCATAGCCAATTCACCGAAGGAAGAGTATCTTGAGCAGTCAAGCTCAATGTACCATTTCGTAGCACTCCCAATGAGAGTACGTTGAAACAACCGCAACTGTATGGAGTCGTCTTTCAACGAATTAGATGAGCACCACAGGTGAAAATTAGTCACATGATCTCCTAGATCTTCATTAGGCTTGGCTTCGAACTTTGGTATGTCTGAAGGCAACTTCGTCGGCATAGGGGGCCAACGCAGATCATGATAGATAGGGTCTGAACAACCTTGTTAAGTCTAGCAAGTGCAAGGTTTCCAGGAAGGGTAGTTTGGGTTGTTGGTGATAACCATGGAAAAAGGGGCCTGGAGTTTGACTGGCACCAGGTTGCCAGGAAAAGTTGGGTTGTTGGTCAGGGTTTTGGTAAAAACCATGGCCATGACTAGTGTAAGGATTTTGCGTTTGAGGAGACATCATTGACTAATTCCAAAAATGAGACGTTGATGGTTGGGCGTGCATTACATTCAGAGGACTTTGGGAAGGGTTTCCCCATGCCGATCCCATGGGCATAGGTACTGCACCTTGCCAGGGATTCCATTGGTTGTGAAAAGAATTGCCCCATATCGACATTCTTGATGAGGGAACTGATCCTTGCCAATAATTCCAAGGTCCTGATGTGGAAGAAGTTCCTGGGTTTTCCCCCTGTGCAGGAATAATACCTTACATAGGATTAGGTTGGCCATAACTGGGGTTTCCCCTAGTAGGTAAAGCAGCTGACAAGAAATAATTGTTACCAAATGCACCAAACAAAGAAAAAGGTATCGACCCTACTGGCATATTATGAGAAGGTTGTCCTTGAATCCCTACTCCAAATGAACTATGGTGTTTGTTTGGCCTGACGGATTTTTGGTGGGTACCGCCGAGCGAAGGGGACAAAGAAGGTATATGACCTCCACCATAAGGGAAAGTGTTAAAGGGAGCTGAAGTGCCCCCCATGGGTCCTTGCAGAGGAGCGTTAGAGCTCCCTGCCCTCAGACCTAAATTCTGTAAAGTGGAGTAGGATAGTACAGGGCTTGTACCTGAGCTAGGCATCTCATATGAGAAAAGAGGGCCTGTCACACTCTGTGTGAAAGGAGCAGTGGATGCCACCAATGACAGGATCGAACCACTGCTCGAGGTAGAGGCAGTCGATACCATGGTGGCTTGGACTGATGATGGTGGGTTAGGAGGTGGAACACCCCCTGTGGTGACAGTCGAAGTGGGAATAGAAGAATTCCTAGAAGAAGTGGCAACATTTGTTTCCATTGCTGCGTGTGACACTATCTGGCATCTGTAAGGATAAATCTATACAATGATGGGTGTTGAAAGATCAGTGGTTGGAGTTTCGGGTGGACCAATAGCTTTTGCTCCAAGTTTTGAAATATTTGGTTCCTCCGGATGTTGGTCGAGCACAGTTTCCTGTGACTCGATTGCTTCAAAAGACCCTTATTGGTTGAGCTTTCGCCTTAGTGGTGGCGGGGGTGGCTCTAGTGTAACCAGTGGCAGGACAAGAATCCTTCATAACTAGTGGAGCTCGTGATCCTCCACTGTGTGAAAATATCAAAGATACACTAGGGATTTCTATTCATTCAAAAAAAACACAGACTAGAAAAAAGACCCTACAAGATAAAAGATGCAAACACTAAACTAGTTGGAAGAACAGTTACAACAACCAACACTAGAGAAACTTACTGGTGCAAGTGCAACTCAAAAAAAGAAGCACCCTCTGGGTATACTATGAAAAGTGTGGCCTGATTTCTGTCTTAGGTGCCGCAGTATACCCCCACAGTCACCTGTGTATGTCTCTAAAAAATATAGGCAACTAGGTTGCCAGCGCACGAACAGTCACCAGGCGAGTACAGTCGATAGTCGGGTAGACCACAATGAGCAGGGTATTGAGCCTAAAACTTGTCAAGGGTATCGAAATAAAGTGGTTCGGAAGAAAACTGATGACCTTGAACAGATTCGAGACCCACGAAGCTTTGTGGAAAATGCAATCAATGGAATCCCAAGACAAGCCCTCTATATGTGTTCTCCACTATAATTGGTCCGGATTTGGACGGGTTATCTCCTCTACCTTTCTGCATGCGACCTCATGTTTATCTTCTGTGTTAGAGGGGGCTCTCAGATAACTTTCATGATACTGGACTTTTAACACTCCCTAGCATAGACTCTTATGTATGTTTTGCAGCCTTGAAGAGTTTCCTCTCCAACCTAAATCAAGGCTCTAGCCTAGACTAATTGATGGACCCTACAAACATAAAGTCTAGTTGATTTTAATTAATTTTTAAATTTTTATGTCTTGTCTTAATTCAAAGGTTATGAAAGTGAAACTAATGATGTTTGAGAGACGAAAGAAAAATAAACAGAAAGCTGGAAACAAAATAACTTCTTCTTGACACAATTCTTAATCAACTTTTCAAACTAATTTTTTTTCCCAAGATCTTTGAACAAAAAATTCAAAACAGGATTTCGCTCGACTACGAGCTACTTATTGTCCTAAGTAAACAACCAAGAACTTATGAAAGCAAAAAAATTCTTGGTTATTAATGCAAACCAATAACTACTTAACCAAACCAGGAAATAAAATATTTTTTTTTTTTATTTAATGCTCACAAATCAAAAGGAGGAAAAATGACGACAAGTAAAGACCAAGAAAACTTATGGCCTAAGAACAGATCACAAAGAGTCATTGACAATAACACACAAACTGATGAAAACAGACTCTCACACTTGTCTAAAAACCCTACGARAGAAAACAAATTTTAGGAGAACTTTTTTTTTAATGAAAAATAAAGTTATTGCTATGATMATACCTAAGTTGTTGACTGCTATGACRRAGACCAAGAACCCTGAAAGGTACAACTTTTGACAAAGAAAAGGATGACTACCTCTCCTTGAAAAAAAAATCTCTCAATAGGCATGCAACTGACAGTTCAACAACTAKCATGTGCACGGGAGCTATAAAAGGTCAGAGMACATGTACATGCATGCAGACCTTATGCAGGCCACATGTACCTCTAAAACCCTTCAAAAAAATGAAAATATAAGCAATCAAACACTGGTAGAGACCACTGGTATTGATAACCAAAATCTCTTGAAGACTTGGAAACTTACTTTGTCATAAAAGAAAAACAATCCAAGGAAAATTTCATAGAACAAAACCAATCTGAAGTGGTAACTAAGTTACGAATCACAAAAACAGAGACCAGAATGAGTTTCAGAAAACCCCTGAGAAGGATCACTTCTGACAGGGAAGAGGATGACTACCTCTTTAATAAAAAAATTCTAAACTTAACCACACTACTGTCACTTCATCATCTAGCATGTCCACATGGGTTGTGCAAAGGTTGGGCGCATGTACACGCATGCAATCCTTATACAGGCCGTGTGTACCTCTGTGACTTCCCATAAAAGAAAATGAAACCAAGCAAAGAAAGCAGGAAGAATTGGTATGGAAGACTAGAATCCCTGCTAGCTCAGAATTTTGCGGAAACTCCAAAAACATGTAATGAAACCAATTTTTTTCAAAATACCCAAAAAAGACTCCCAGAAAACCCTAGAGATCCCTAGTATGGTCGCCAATTCTCCTATGGGTGGGAATCCCTCCTACAGACTTATAATTTAAGGGCTCTAATCATGCATGCAGAAAATGACCATTTCAAAGGCTTCTACTCTTTCCTAGTCTCCCAACACAAAACCCTGCATTCATGCAATACAAAGGTGTAAATGAGATTTGATAACTCTAACTTAAGTCCTTCATTTTATGTCGATCCCTTTGCTTTCACTCGCTCTTTTATTGTAAGCCTCCTCCCAAAGTTGACCTACATTCACACATGAACAAACAAAAGGCTGTGAACATGTATTCCATATACTAATTGTTGGGTTAGTTGTGACAATATCATAAAATAAACATTCAACCCAAACACATGATATGGCGGGATGGGAAAAGTATTCCTTTTTGTATTAATATTCACAAGAGTAAACTTACAATATGTGGTCGGCACTTCTCCTCGAAACTGGTCCTGGGCTCCTCTTTAACTATCCTCCAACTGCTTTGCTCTAATTTCTCTTTGCACAAGGAAGGCTAAAGGTTGGGACAGGGGGAGTGCTCAATTGGGTATAGTTTCTTTACTATGATTTTCCTCCTTTCAAATGGGACCCTTACCCCTTCTTTTATAGGCTATAAAGAGTTAGGTATTTTGGTCGAATGACTGGCCATGCATGGCCGAAAGGTTTAGTTAACTTACCCAAAGTTGTGTGTTCCATCAAAAACTTTCCTTTTTTCATGCTTTTGTAGGTACACACGGGTTTTAGTGAGTTAGCTAGAGTGTACACGTAGGCTGTAGTGGAGCAGGGCGTGTGAGCCTTTAAAAAGGGTGTTTTTAAGAAGAGGTGTTTAGTATTGGCTTGACAAAGAAGGCATATGAGATGGCCTAATGTTAGGTAAGAATGTCTGGTGCAAATTAGGGTTATAAAGCCAGTAAACATGGGACAAAGAACAACAAGGCAAGGATACAGAGGCATGAGTGAGGAGGGTGGCATGTCAAGTCGAGCTACTCATGGAGTGAGTGGGACTTAGTGCCAAATAAAGGAGGGGATCAAAAAAATAAGTCATGAAAAATGAACCTAGGTCAAAAGTTCATGTGAGGATCAAAGTTTGAGCCATGACTTAAACCTTTATTTATCAAGTTCATCTAATTAAATCACACAATTAAGAGACAAACCAAAATTAGAAAACATAAAGGGTTAGAAAAATCAAAACTAAGGGCTAAAGACCCAAGGCAAGTTAGTGTGATAATACACTACATAAGTTTCACCACTACTTACTTGGGTCACATTTCAAAATGTATACTGATCACTCTGTGCTGAGGTACTTAGTCAACAAGCTAGTGTTGGAGGGAAATATTGCAAATGGGTACTATTATTCCAGGAATATGATTTTGAAGTAGTTGTGAAGCTAGGGAAGATGAATTCAGGACCATATCACTTATCATGCATATTGATGGACGAAGAAGTTGAAAATGTTGATGATAGCCTACCTGACACAAATTTGTTTGCACTTGAAATGGTTGATGATAAATTTTCTGACATTGCGCATCTTTTAAGTACATGAAAAACTCCCCTAGATTTAAGAGTCACAGAAAATAAGCAAATTGTTGTAAAATCAGTAGATTACCAACTCATTGCAGGGAACTTCTATAAATTGGGCATAAATGAGATTCTTTGATGATGTGTTTTGGAACATGAATGACCCATGATTTTTTCAGAATCTCATGAAGGTGTATTTGGAGGTCACTACGTAGGCAAAGAAATAACACAAAATATCCTACACACAGGTTTATGGTGGCCTACCATACATAAGGATTATAAGGAATAATGTAACACTTGCGATGTATGTAAGAGGGTTGGAAAACCATCATGGAGGGATGAGATGCCACTTGTAACACAAGTCACATTATAATATTTTGATAAATTTGTGATAGATTTTGTTTGGCTTATTAACCCACTAGCTAGATGATCAGGTGCAAGGTAGATAATTACTGCGACATAATACTTGACCATATGGGATGAAGAAGAACTTGTGAAGGATTGAAGCACATAGAACATTGTGTTTTTTTTGTTTGAGAAGGAGGTCATGAGGTTTCAATGTCCATGAATACTTATGAGTGATCAGGGCACTCATTTTATGAATCAGATGATTACAGCATTGACAGAGGAGTTCCATCCATCATCAGAAGAGCACTCCATATCACCCTCATCAAATGACACAATATAAGATTTCAACAAAATACTAGAGAATGATTTGATAAATATTTTCAATGTGAACCATGAGGATTGGGACTTAAGGATCCTTGTAGTATTATGGGCTTACATAACAACATGTAAGAAAATGACAGGTCATACACTTTTTAGACTAGTATATGGACATGAATCGATCATGCCAATGGATTTCCTTGTACCTAGCCTATGCATTTCTGCAATGCCCTAACTGACTGAATCTAGCACAATGGAACAAACTATATCAGCACTTATGGAATTAGAAGAAGACCATTTTGTCACATGTTTTCACCAACAAATCCAGAAAGTACAAAAAAATGATTGACATGATAGACACATTAAGCAAAAGACATTTCAGACAGGTGATTTAGTGATACTCTATGATAGAAAATACTTAAAGTTTCCAAGAAAGTTTCACATGCATTGGTTGGGCCCTTATGTGATAAGGCATGTTACAGAAGTAGGAGTTTTCTAATTGGAAAGACTGAATGGAGAAATGGTAGATGAAATATTTAATGGGAGTTAGATGAAACTGTATAGGGACAACC
>JZKD02S1683826.1:0-29497 GCA_000966675.3 Picea glauca
CCTCAGGGGGGGTCTAGAATACCACTTACCTCTCCAAAACCGCCCTCCCCCATTTTCACAAAACCATTGTTTTTCCAGTTTTGACACCTCGTCTTGCAAAGTGGATTCTGGGCAAAGGGATATGAAATTTTAAAAACCGAAAGTGGATTTTTTCATCACGGGCTGAAGAACACAAACCTCTCCCAGTTTTTTGAAAAGTTATCCTAGTTGGGAGAATCAAGGCGGTCTTTCAGCCTCATTTTTTGTATTTCTGGTTTTTTCTGTTACAGTCTCGATTTTGTGGGAACTGTTTCGCCACGGTGGAATCAAAATTTGAGAAACTGAAGGAGGCTTTTGCTCCATACAAGCTAATATACAATAACCTCCTTCATTTTGTTCACAAGTGTCACTTATTGGGAGAAATCAATGACGGTGCGTACCCCTATTTTCAAGAAATTCGGCCAAATTTGCAATGCTAGATTTTTGGGGATTTATGCTATTTTCGGCCAAGATTGCCCAGCTATCATAGAAGGAATTCGAAAGTGACATTGTTGATAGGTTTTTGTGACCTTAAGATAGGATCCGATCCTATTTTTGTGGAAACTGTTGGATCTTGTACTATTTTTAGTATTTCAGTTCATGTTTAATAGGATCTTTGTTTTTTATGCAAAGGATATAAAGCCTATTCTTTCAAGGTAAATGGGGGATCAGTCAGAGGACCATGATTGAGTTTTTGTAAAACAACTTACCAATCTTTCTGTATTTTTCATGAATTCAATAATACAGTCACAACAACTACAGGATTCATGTGTCATTTTTGGTGGTGATGTTTTCCTCATTCACTGTAATTTGTTTCCATTGTATTTCTTAAGTTATTCATACTCTGAATTATGCAAAGAAGTTCGAAGAACAGAATTTGTTGAGACATACACTCTGTTTCTGGCTTTGACATAATTGTCAATGTTTTCTCCTCAAAGGTTAATTTCAGGATTCTTGATTGCCCTGTCATTACCTGGTCCTCTCATCTTGTTCCTCTAAAACCAAAATCAAATTCAAATAATCCACCAAGAGTTCCTACCTTTCCCTGTAAAGTTGTCCGTAGAAATTGTTTTTGATTGAACTTCAGGCTGTGACCCCATTACCCAATGGACCTCTTTTCTCTTGTTCCATCCAATCATTTAAAAAATCCAAACTCTGAATCCATTAGCTAGCCTAATATCTATTCAAACAAATCTATATCACACAGAGAGATCCCTCTCTGAGTCTTGGAGGGATAGACTCGAAGTGGTTTTGATGTTGCCTCTGTGACTGCCCCCACAGCCTTGGGAAAATTACAGAGTGCTAACACCCTCTAGAAATGCACCTATAAATGAGATAATACGAGCCCTTGTATGTAATGAATCACATTGACCTATGAAGTCTAGATCCCTTTCCACCTAATCATGCATTACATAACTTTGAAAGGACATCCTTGGGAGCATCCCCTACTTGAGAGTTTTGGTCTACCCATTATGAATTTTATGACACCCCTCCCATCTAGACTTGTATAGTGGCTTCCCTGAGTGTTTGGTTGTGATGCTTATGTACATGTTCAAAAGGAAAATATAAGTAAGATGGATAAAAGGTTGAAAAGTGTATCTTTATTGGTTATAAAGATGGTGTGAAAGGTTATAAGCTTTGGAACCTAGAAACCAAGAAAACTGTTTACAGTCGAGATGTTGTTTTCAAAGAGGTAAAAGACGTGTCTAAACATGAATTCCTACCAATGCAAGATGAACCTGAGAAAATAGAGCTTGAGTTGAATGATGCAAAATCTGAATCATCTGAAGAAGAGGAAGTAGAAGAAGAAGAAGAAGAACCTCATACCCCGGTATTGAGGAGATCAGTGAGAGATAGAAGGCAACCAGAAAGGTATAGTCCACCTGATTTTCGCTCCAATTTTGCTTTAACTATTACTGATGATGATCCCATCACTGTCAAGGAAGCAGTGAATTCAGAGGATAGTAAACTCTGGCAGAAGGCCATGGTTGAAGAAATGGATGCCTTGGATAAGAATGAGGCATGGGATATATTTGAGTTGCCAGCTATAAGAAAATTTGTTGGTAGCAAATGGTTGTTCAAGAAGAAGTTTAATGCAAAAGGTAAAGTGGAGAAATACAAAGCTCGTTTAGTAGCAAAAAATTATTCCCAGGTAGAGGGAATTAACTTTGGTGAGATTTTTTCTCCTGTTGCTAAGTTAACTTCTATTAGATTTCTTTTATCTATTGTTGTTGCTTTTGATATTGAAGTGGAACATATGGATGTGAAGACAACATTCCTACATGGGAATATGGAAGAAGAAATCTACATGAAGTAGCCAAAAGGATTTGTAGTGAAGGGAAAGAAAGATCTGGTCTGTAAGCTAAATAAGTCACTATATGGTCTGAAGCAATCACCTAGGATGTGGTACCAAAATTTTGACACATACATCCTTGGATTGGGATTTGTAAGAAGCAAGGCTGATCACTGTGTATATTCTAAGTAGGTTGGTAATCACTTCATTTATGTAGTGTTGTATGTTGATGACATGTTGTTGGTAGGAAATAACCTGGATGTTATCAAGGAGGTGAAATCACATCTATCCTCCAAATTTGACATGAAGGATCTCGGTGCTACTAACTTCATTATGGGAATGGAGATTAAAAGAGATCTTGCAAACAGGAAACTCTGGTTGAATCAGAGAAAATATGTTGAGACGATATTGCAGAGGTTTAATATGCATGGAAGTAAACCAGTCAAGGTTCCTACTCCTATAGGTGTAAAGTTATCTGTAGATCAGTGTCCCAAGACACTGGAAGAAAAAGAGGACATGTCCCATGTTCTGTATGCTAGTGTAGTTGGTAGTTTGATGTATGCAATGGTCTGTACTTGATCCAGGGGATCAAATTTTGCTCAAAATTCGAAGTGCTCAGAATCACTTCAAATCAAACGGGAGCGTAGGCCTCATCGTCACGAACCCAATGCAACTCATTTGGGTTCAAACGGATGTCGAATGAGAGAGATATCAGGTTCTTTTCAAAACGACACACAGGCAAAACAAATGTGTTGACTGTATAGTCCGTACGGATGCTGACGTGGCAGGACTGTATGACACATGAAAAATTCATACGACACATGGCAGGTGTTGGTAGGCAGTCGTGTGGATGAGTTGGCATATGACATGTGGCAATGGTGGCGAATGTAATGTTGACATGTGGCCCAATCTATGGCCTCCATGTGTCACCCTAGTGTTGGTTTAAAATTTATGTTGTTGGCAGGATTCGACCCAGCAACCTCCAGGCAGGGGTAATGCTTTAGGAAGGGCCACCAAACCGGCGTGCCACCATATTTTTCTTATTATATATATGGAAAATAATTTATTTGAATTGATATAGTTTTGATATGGGGTGCGGTCTGGGGCCGGGGCTTAGCCCCAGCCCTCGGTCATCTGTGTATACAATGTAACCATCGGCCCGCACCTATCCGACCGTTACCATATGTCATTTAAACTTAACCCCTTTTATGTATTGCACGCAGTCATATGGTGCTTCACATGCCCATGTTCCTAGGTGGTTAGGGGCTAGGCGCATAACCGTCCTACAGTTTGCACTATTGTGCGGTTGCACCCGGTGCTGGGTTTTAACACATATATGCGCGCGGGGGCTAGGTTGAGGAGAAAGAGGTGCATTTTGGTGATCCAGAGACAACAAGTTTGAAGGGGAACTTCCGGGAAGCCTATCTTCTTCAATTTTTGGCCAAACAAGGTGCCGAAAAAGCCCAGCTAGGAGTTTTTGGATGTTCTGAAGCCATTGGAGCCATCTATTTGGAATTTTGAGCATTGTAAAGCACATATTTTATCACTTTGATCAAATAATACAAAATATCCATTGGATGCTGGACCAGGAGATGTGGCCCAAGAGAGGGGTGAACTCCTTTATCATTTGTTGTGTTATGTGTTTTCTGTTCGCTATTATTTGTTGTTGTTTATATGCATCTTAAATGTGTTATTTCTATAAAAGTTGTGCTTGCAAAATTGATCCATTTGCATAAGAACACTTGAATTAAAACTTGCAAATATTTTCAAGAATACAAGTCTTCATCATTTTTAGATCAAGTTGGTATCATAGCTTAGGTTTTTGAAGACTTGATTATTTGCAAGTGTTTTGTTTTCTGATGCTCACAAGGTTGAAAATCACAAGAGGAGAAGGTCAACTTGTAGAGCCAAGTTCTCATCCTTCAATAAGAAAGATTATATCATCACTGCAAGATTCAAGGAGGCATTCACCAAGTATGGCTCATGAAGAGAGTCATGAACATATTCCTACAGAATATGAAGATCTCGGAAAGGCTTTCATGGAAATGAGAGAAATGATGAAACTTCTGATGGAAGAAAGGAATACAAGGTTGCAAGGTGAAGGCTCCAACCCTTCAAAGCACAAGGGAGACAGTGGTGATAAAACTCCAAATGGAAATGGAGGGAATGGTGTTTCTCCACCACCCTCACCTCCTTCTTCTTCTTCTTCTACCAATTCAAGACCTCTTCCAAATTCTCCAAAAGGACATGGTAAAACTCCTTCACAAATTCCTTTGTTAAAACTTGATATTAAATTCGAATTGCCAATGTACAATGGAGAGGTAAATGCTGAGAAATTAGATAATTGGATTCGTCAGATTGAGATGTATTGTAGGATACAAAAAATTCAAGATATGTCCCATTGGCCAATATTGGTTAATGTTATGTAAAAATTATAGATTCAATGGGGGTTGAACCCATTACCTTCATAACCTCCCAAATCCTTAAGACAAGACCCATTACCAACACGCCACACAATGGTTCTTAACCTATATGTGGCAATAAATATATTTAAATTTGTATTAAGTTTCAATTGGGGGGGGATGGGGCTGAGGGTTAAGCCCCCGACCCCTGGTTATGGTGTTATTACATACGACCAATACTGAATCCCACAGGGGAGCCCAACAAACTTTGTACTGACATAACCATATAATATATGGTTATATACCATATACAAAAATATAAAAAAATACGCCATATAAGTAGGATTTGTTGGTTTTGAACCCCAGACCTTTTTCTCAGCCAACTCCTTATATCCATCTCGCTAACCAACATGCCAAACATGATGGTTGTTAGAACAAAACCGACCGACCCATATTTAATTAATATTCCTATGTTACCATAAAGTTCAGGTACGGTTGGGGGACCTTTCCCTATATATGGGTAGGAATACAAATTCTTGACACACATCCCAAGGTGCATGCATCCCAAAGTATACTTGGATTCGAAGGTACGGTACAATACAAACTACATTTTTTTGCGTTCCCAATTTATGCGTTGCATGGAAAAGCATTCCATAGGGTATTTTGTCCACACCTAGGAAAGTTTATACTCGTTGGATTTTATTTTTTTCGCAAGGATTATGAACATGAAGTCTGTTTTGTGATCAAAGGTAATTTGTAAAAGTCTTATCTCATTTTGTCATGTATGAGACACATAGTCTCATTATAAGTGTAAAAAGAGATTTTTTGGAATATGTTCAAAATTAACTAATTTGATACTCAAATTTCTCATAATTTCACAAGGAATTCAATGGTAAACTATTTTTCTGCATTTAAGCAGTGGAACTAAAGGGAGTTCAATAAATTATCTTTTTATAAGTCCATATTGTAATGTAATTTGGTATTTTGAGATGATGGAGAACACTCATGCTAGTTAAAGGGACTTGGATATGAAATGATATATGTCATCAATATATGTATTTTGAGTTCTTTTATTTTTTTCTATGTCATCTCATCATTCTTCAAGACATTCATCAGTATTAATGAATTTTATAGACACATAATCATATTCACATGTGTTTTGCAAATAGACAAGCGATCTTCATTTACCGAATATGGTCAGATGTTTAAGTGTAATTAATAATTAATTTTACATCTAAGGATTTTTGGATAAAGTTGGTATCACAAAAGGTTAGTTTCACTGAAAGTAAACTTTCCTATCAGAAGAAAGGTTGGTATCAGAGATGGTTTTAATGTTTATTTGCAAGTGAATTCTTATGAGGTTCAAGTTTAAGCGAGGTGAAGGGAGACTTGCAAATTATAACCCTGAAATTGGTTCAAGGACATTCACTCAAAGAAAAGAAATGGTTCGTGAAGATGTTCTTTATGAGGCTGATAAGGAGTTTCAAAGGATATTTATTGAGATGACAAAGATGGTTAAGGAATTGTGGGAATACCTAGAAAGATGAAGAAAAATTCCTCATCAAAATGAAGGTAGTATAGTTGAAAAAATGGTAAAAGTTGAAGGAGATGGAGAAGGTGAAGACAACATAGGGTCTCCTTTGTCCCAACCATCATTGTCATCATCATCATCATCATGTTCCCATGAAAGTGAACATTCTTCTCATAAGAGGAAAAATCATTCTAAGAAGTCTTTTTATTCTCATGATATGCTTTTGTTAAAGCTAGATGTAAAGTTTGATTTTCCTACTTATGATGGAGAGTTCAATGTAGAGAAGTTGGATAATTGGATAAAACAGATTGAAGTGCATTGTAGGGTATAGAAAATTACACAGGACACTTCAAAGATATAGTTGGCTACTCTTCTCTTGAGCACCACAAATTTGATATCATAGGAGATTCAGACACGGGATGATATTATTCAATATGGTAAAATAATTTCTTCATGGATTGAGTTTACTACTTCATTAATAAATAAATTTTATCTATTAGCCTACATCCAAACATCAGTGATTTCTTGGAAACATTTAAGGCAAGGAAAATGGAAACATGTTCAAGATTATACATAGGAATTTAAGATGAATGCATTATCTTTGAGAATTCCATTACATACTCATGATACTATTCTAAATTATATTATTGGTATGAATTCATATCTTCACGATACTATATTTATTTTTAATACTACTAATATTGATGACGTATCAGTACAATCTACACATCTTGAAGCCAACAAAGGAAAACATGTTGAGGATGTGTCAGAGGAGCCTCACGAATTCAAGGAGCAATCAAAGGGAAAATAGAAGAGTAAGAATATAGCTATAGTAAAGAAGGAGGAAGTGAAAAATCATGCATGTTATCACTGGGATAAGAAAGTACATGATGAGAAGCATTGTTGGAAGTTGCATCCAGAATTGAAGACAAAGTGGGATCATCCTAGGAAGGATAAAAATTAGGCGACGACCATAGTGAAAGATCTTGGATTAGATTCTGAGGATGAAACCAAGGTTGCATCTATGGGTATCAAAGGTAAATCATATATTGCAAGTTTTATTTCACATAATTCTTCTACAATTTCTAAAGTAGTCCTTGATGGAAGGAAAATAAAAGACGTTTTTCATTTGTGAGTTATCTCAAAGAACACTAAGATTGATACACTTGTTGATAGTGGATCAAAAGTGAATATTATTTCAAAGAAAGTTGTTCAAAAGTTGAGATTGGAGACTAGGCCTCATTTGAGACTGTATCCTTTGGGTTGGATTTCTGATAATGCTCAGGTATAGTTAATTAAGCAATGCAAGTTACGGTTGGTGATCACATCTAGTTTTATTGATGATGTACAGTTATACATAGTTCTACTCCACATTTGCGGGAAGGTTTTGGGAATTCCATACTTGTATGAAAGGAATGCCATTTTCTAGAGGGAACATAAAAAGTATCATCTTCGCAAGGATGGGATTGATTCCATTGTGAGAGCTCATGAGATGAAGACAAATTTGACATTTTTCACTACATGGCACATGCTAGTTAATGCTAGTATCGAGGATCCAAATTTATAACCTACGCTTGAAAGTAGAAAAGGTCTTATGGTTTATGTTGTTCCTATTAAGAAGGGTATATATATTGATGGTTCATTCTCTTTCGCATATGTATATTCAGTTTTGTTCAAATTATTACTAATCAATGGAATATGGTTGGCTACTGCAACAATGAATGACAGAGTTTGTGAATTTAAGGGAATGATTAACTTGGTCAGTAGTGTTGTTTAAGTATTCATTATGGTTGTTCATATTCAAGTTCTTTTTATCTAAGAAATATGGATGAATGATACTTGGAAAGTCAAGAGAAAGCATTCTCACTTAATTTATAAATAATTCATACTTTTGGAGGTCAAAAATCCCTCTAGTGGGGAGGTGTGATCTAAGAGGATCTAAGGAATGCTCATAGAGGTCTAGGAGGATATGGAATTCTCAAAGAGGTCTCAGGGGGTCTAGGAAATCTAAAAATTTGACCGTCTCAAATGATTGAGAAAATTGAATCATTGTGTAGATCTTGTCATCATATTTCCAATGGCCCAAAAGACACCTCAAACACAGCTCATATGAAAAAATTACAAGCAGTCAAACTTGGTCAAAATTCATAGGATGACATAAATATGGTACATGATGACATCAAAAGGTGACATGGCATATGATAATACAATCATACAGGTGCCATGGAATATTAGTTGGCAACTGGTTGGCATATGGTACAATCCATGTGGACCAATGGTTCATTGACACATGACAAGGATATCCTATGAGAGTCTCCCATGTGGTAGACTCCCATTGGCCAATATTGGTTAAAGTTATGTAGAAATTATGGAGTCGACGAGGGTTGAACTTGTGACCTCCATAACCTCCCAAAGCCTTAACACAAGCCCCATTACCAATGCGCCACACAATGGTTCTTAACTTATATGTGGAGATAAATATATTTAAATTTGTATTAATTTTCGATTGGGGGGGAAAGGGGTTGGGGGATAAGCCCCTAGAACCTCGTGATAGTGTTATTGGATACAACCAATACCTAGTCCCATGGGGGAGCATAAAAAACTTTGTACCGACATAACCATATAATATATGGTTATATACCATATATAACAATATAAAACAATACGCCATATAAATAGGATCTATGGGTTTTGAACGACATACCTTCCTCCCAACCAACAACTTATATCCATCTGGATAACCAACAGGCCAAATATGTCGGTTGTTACAACAAAACCAATCAACCCACATTTAATTAATATTCCTACACTATCATAATGCTTGGGTATGGTTCAAGGCCCACACTCTATATATGGGCACAAATCCCAATGACCAACACACATCCCAAGGTGCATCCATCCCAAAGTATGCATGGATTTTGAGGTGCGGTACAATACAGATTGCATTGTTTTCCATGCCAAGTTTATGTGTTGCATGGAAAAGCTGACATAGGGTATGTTGTTCACACCTAGGCAAGTTTATACACATTGGATTCGTTTTGCCACAAGGATTATGAATATGAAGTTTGTTTTGTGGTCATAGCTCATTTGTAAAAGTTTTATCTCATTTTTTCATGTATGAGACACATGGTCTCGTTATACGCATAAAAAGGAATTTTTTGACACATGTTCAGAATTTGGTCGATTTAATACTCAAAATTCTCATAATTTCACAAGGAATTCAATGGTAAACTCCTTTTCTATATTTGAGAAATTAAAATAGAGAGAGTTCAATAAATTGGTTTTTTATAAGTCCATATTGTAATGTAATTTGGTATTTTGAGATGATGGAGAACAATCATGCTAGTTAAAGGGACTTGAAGATGAAATGATATGTGTCATCATTATATGTATTTTGAATTATTTTATTTCATGTTGTGTCATATCATCATTCTTCAAGATATTCATCAGTATTAATGAATTTTATGGAAAAATAATCATATTCACATGTGTGTTTTGCAAATAGTCGAGCAATATTCATTACCGAATCTAGTCGAATGTTTATGTGTAATTAAGAATTAATTTTACAACTAATGATTTTTAGACTAGCTAGATACTTCTTTGATTTAGATAATGCGAACTCCATATAAAAATATTATAAAATCATAATCCACTTATTGAACATTCCATTGATTACTCATCTAGTTAAGACAAATTAGAATGGATCAATGTCCATGATCACAATGGTATTTTGAAGAAGTATATAGTTTCAAAGTATTTGGATAGCATGAGCTACTACTAGAGATAAATTTTCAACATGAGAGAGCCTCAATTTAGGCCATCAATATTATTGCATAAATAATAGACTATGTGCTCTGTAATGTTCCTGACTTGGATAGTCTAGGAAACTATGCTAATGTGTGTGTAGGATTAATTGTTTATAGCATATAAATGAGCATTCAAATAATAATGGCGACAAAACACTATAAACCTTATATTATGAAATCTTTGTGGAGAAAAAATGTCAAATGTAGATGAATAAAATAAATCACTCGGCTAGATCAATGACAAAAGGATCTTAACCAGAATACAATAGAAACTAAAAAAATAATACCTGATACCCGAAGAATGTTGCGGAATGAAATGGATGAGATGAATAATTGTTGCGGATATGACTACTCGTGCAACAACTGTTGCAAGTATGGGAAGTTCTCCCTAGTGGTTGTACCTCTCGAAAATGCCTGGACACTATCCCAAACAATTCACCCTACTCTGCCTCACAATACCAGTGATTGTCTGGACATCAACTAGTGTATCTGGTCCCCGGATGGATACCCCTCTGGGAAATGCGCCCCCTTTGATATGGAAAATTGCGCCCTAGTTATTCCACCATTGGAATCGGCTGATGTGTGTCTCAAAATGATCACCCAGTTCTTCTGTGAAATGGGTCAGAAGGATTTCCCCATATCTGAACTGATGATCGCTTGGGAACATAGAATTTGTCCTCCCCAAGTTTTTCACTCCCAATGTATGGAAAGTACACCCCAGATGATTCCTTTGTTGGAATATGACAAGAAACTAGGAAAAATATGTGCCTTTCCTTCCTCTCAATTGGGTCGGAGGGGAATCTTTGAACTCTCCCTGAAAGGGACCAATCGACCCACTGAACCTCCTCAGAAGTTATGCCCTCACCCTAAATGAGTGTTCCCTTGCTGCTCCAACCTGTGAAATTGTTGTTGAAGATAGATGGAATATCTGTGTGACCTCCCCGGTGACTAGGGTGTGTCTCTCAACACCAAAATCAACCATTGTTGTATTCCTCCTGGAATCCACTGAGCTACCTCTCATGAGATGTGCCTCTCTCCTCAATGACAAGTCAAAATCTACATAATGTTGAATTAGGTCTCTGAACCTTCTCTTATAGATTCTCAAAACCCTAATTCACTGTTGGCTTCTAATTTTAGCTTATTTGTTCTATTTTTATCTCAAATTGGCTTAAAAGTTCTTTTAGCCACTTTTAGCTCAATGTCACTTTCTGAATATAACCCCTTTGACTAGAGTGACCTCTAGTAACCCTGTTTGCCCCTTTATTTCCCTATTTATAGTATATCGAGGCTATTTAGACCATTAAGCCTCCTCTTTGGAGATCCTATTTGGAAAGGGACATTGCATTCCTCCCTTCCTGAAATTGTTTGTCCTCAAGAAATACCAAACCAGGGTGTTGCAACACTTGCTTGCTCTCTAAGGTAGGGTCCTCTATTGGAATCCCTATCCATCTAATCAAACACTCTTTGATGAACCTTCTCCTCATTTTTCTCTCCTGATACTCTAGTACATCCTCCAAAACCAAATTTAACTATCCCTCCTCATCTAATGGGGGAAGATCCTTTGATGTGTTGATGAATTTTCCCACTACCTTTTTGAGGCAAGATACGTGGAACACATTATGAATATTGTTCCCCTCTCGAGGCTATAGCTCATGAGAAACCTCTCCTACTCAATGCATGATCCTATAAGGGCCATATAATGTGGGTTTGAGCTTCTCGGCCCCACTCTTCTTCAGAGACGACTATTTGTAAGGTTAAATTCTCAAGAAAACCAAATCCCCAACCTCAAAGTTGCATTCTATCCTATGTGTGTCTGCACTCATCTTCTGTCGGTTATGTGTCATCTGCAGGTTCTCTTTCAGCAACTTGATAATCTCCTGACTCTTTGTGATCCAATCCTTGGCCTTGGGAGCTCTGATCTCCCTGAAAACAAATTTTACCAAAGTGGGAGAATGATATTTGTACAATGCTCAGAAGGGTGTCATACTAATGGACATGTGTAAAGTTGTGTTGTAACAATTCTCTCCTAAATGTAGCCACTTGACCCATGTTCTCTGTTGTCCACCTACATAGTTCCTCAAATAACCTTCAATCCACGTGTTTACAATATTGGTCTTCCCACCTATCTAAGGGTGAAATCTGGTGCTGGGTGTCAACTCTGTCCCCACCATTATAAAAATTCCCTCAAAAATTTCCCAATAAAGGGATTGTTCCTGTCACTGATGATGTTCCTCGACAACCCATGAAGTATGAATACCTCCCTGAAGAATAACTTGGCTACCTAAACTACTCTATACTCTGTTGGTATGGCATAGAAGTGAGCAAAATTAGTCAATCTGTCAACCGCTACATAGATACAATCCTTACCCTAGAACTTGGGTAGGCCTGTGATGAAGTCCATTGATATACTTTCCCATTTATGATCTTGAGTGGGAAGTGACTGAAGTATCCCTGCTCAAAGAGCATGCTCTGACTTGTTCTGCTGGAAAGTCACACACTCAGTGCTTTGTCTCATAATGTCCTATTTGAGGCCCTTCCATGAGAACCTC
This sequence comes from Picea glauca, assembly GCA_000966675.3. NCBI lineage: Eukaryota > Viridiplantae > Streptophyta > Pinopsida > Pinales > Pinaceae > Picea > Picea glauca. Next base: position 12,600 of record JZKD02S1683826.1, read on the forward strand.
TCCCTGATCTATCTATAGGTTTTGAAAAACCCCTGATGGCCTGCTAGTGGTGAATCATTAACTGCTGTGAGGATCTTCTTCTTTAGCCCTGAATCTAGCATAAGTAGAATTTTTCCTTGTAGAATAGGACATCGCCAATGACCCTATACCTATCATCCTGTATCTTCCCATCCATAACCTCACAATAGAACTTGTTCTTGGAATATTCCACTTACAAGTGGGATTTCCAATCTGCTAAAATATCCATCAAAGAACATGTCGCAGGCCTCCTCGATAGTGAATTAGCCATAATGTTCTTCTTCCCCTTGAAATACTCTATGTTGAATTCAAATGCTTGTACCTTCGTCACCCATTTCTACTAGCGTTCATTGAGGTCCTTCTACTTAAGGAAATACTTCAAGCTGTTGTGATCTGTTTTGACCACGAATTTGTTGCCCACCAAATATTTTCTGAATTTGGTGAAGACATGCATGATTGCCAACATTTCCTTGTCATAAATGGAGTACAACCTCTCGATATGAATAATCTTCCTTCTCTCAAATATAATGGGGTGTCCTCCTTGCATCAAAACTTCCTTGATACCCTCGTCGGATGCATCATATTCTAGTACAAATGGAAAAGTGAATTCTAGTAATGCCAACACTAGACAAGTGCCCATTACTTCCTTCATTTGATCAAAGGATTTTTGTGACTCATCAGTCTAGATAAAATCCCCAGGCTTGGTAATATCTGTTAGTGGTGCTCCAAGCTAAGAAAAACCCCAGACAAATTGCTTGTAATAGCTGCACAGGCCGAAGAAACTCCTCAACTCTATCATGCTCCTAGGAGTTGGCCAATTCAAAATGGCTATGATATTCTCCTAGTGTACCTGTACCCCCTCTGCATTGATGATATGGACCAAGTAAAGTGTCGTTGTCATACTGACCTCACACTTGGACTCTTTGGAATATAGTTAATGCACCTCCATGACGCTCAATACCTCATCCAAGTGCCTCATATGCTCCTGCCATATCTTGTTGTAGAGAAAGATGTCGTTGAAGAAAACGAAGACTGATTTCCTCAACTGATCCCTAAAGATTTGGTTCATGCAATAATTAAATGTAGCTGACATGTTGGTTATCCCAAATGGCATAACTAGGAACTCAAAATGTCCAAAGTGACACCGAAATGTCGTCTTCTCTATGTCGTGCTCTCAGATGCTGAAATGATGATACCCAAAGCATAGATCAATATTTGAGAATAAAAATACCCCATGCAGTTCATCCATCAACTCATCAATGCGAGGGATAGGATACCGGTTCTTGATGGTTTTCTTGTTCAAGGCCTGGTAGTCAATGCATATCCTCATGGTACCATCCTTCCTCAAAACTAAGAAAACTGAAGAAGTGAATGGACTGCCACTAGGTATGATGTGTCGCATCGCTAGAAATTCCTTAATTTATTTCTCTATCTCATCCTTGAACCTCCTAGGATGACAATAGGGTGAGGTGATAATAGGTTTGGTCCCCTCCTCCAACTCAATGGTGTGCTCAAACCCCCTGTCAGGTGGTCCCCCTGGTGGAATCAACCCAAAAACTTTCTTATGTCATCCCAACAAGTTCCTAATATTTGTATGATATTGTTCCCAACCCTATGAATACTTCCACATAGTGATCAAGCATGTTGCGACATATGCTACCTCCCCATGTATGAATATACTCTCCATCCTCTTGGTAGAAATTGTCTTGGGTGCTCCTATTAACATGCCTCTCAGAAAAACCCTCTTCACCCCATCTCCAAGGTTTGGTAATTTGTGGTGATTTTTCCCAAGGTGATCATCCATTGGACTCCTAATACCACATCTATGTTAGATAGGTCAACCACATAAAATGTGTCTCTCACTATGTAGTTTCCTAACTTTATCTCCAAGTCTGAAACTTTGTCTATACAGTCCATTGTATGGCCATCTTTTACTGCAACATGAAACCCCTCAAACTCCTCTATATGAAGTGCTCGTCTCAATACCAATGAAGCATCAATGAAGTTGTGGGTGGTCCCACCATCTATCAGGGTGATTTACCATTGTCGCCGAATAGTTCCTCTGATCCATAGGTTATAATACGTAGGAACACCAAAAAGGGTGTCTATGACTCCTTTTGTTGGTTTATGTCTGTTAGCCTACTCAGGAGGATGTGGAACTACAGGTGGGTGGGAACCTACCATTGTTAGTGGTCTACAGGGAGGCTACTCATATGATTGTGTTGAATCCTCCTCTGAGCTAGTGGATACACTTTCATGATCCTCCTCCTCACTATCCATAATGTTTGTTTCCACCTCAATATAATTAATCTCTCCCTTTCCCATGCACCTGTGGCCTGGGACCCAAGGGCCTCTACAGTTGAATCAAAGATTCTTTCTCATAACCTCCTGCCTCATCTCATCATCCAACTTCTCCTTGCCCTTCCATTCTCTCTAGCATGTCTTCCTGTCTCAGTCCTTCTATGGTACGGAGGGTTTGGAAAAGGGTTTAGTCTACTTATTTTTCCAAATATAGAGTGCGTAAGATGGCAACCTGCAATGTGTGAGGCATGTATGCCTACGCCCATCCTTTCAAGGGCTCTGTGAGTCCCTCTGTAAATAAAATTATCATCCTGGTCTCTGATATATCTGTCATTGTCACTGCTACTCATTGAAATGCCGTGATGAATTCCTTTGTTGTGCTATTTTGTATCAATAGGGATAGATCCCTGAAGTGGGTCTCGAGATCCCTCCTGTCAAACCTTTCCATGAGTCTCTCTATGAACTCCATGTAGGAGGTGATGTGACTATGTCATAATGCCACCAATCCATGATGCCACCACTCATGTGCCTCACCCTCCAAGCGTAGGGTAGCGAAATTGATGGCCTTTGTCTCAGTCATCTGATTTAGCTTGTAGTATGTGTCTAGATTTTGTACCCAAGATCTAGCAGTTAATTTGGACGATCCGCCAAAACAAGGTATGGTGATTTTACCAAATTGCCAGATGAAATCAATGGTATTCCCCTGTTGTTTTTTCTTTCCTCCTCTATGTGGATCTTTGGGGCATTTCCTTAGTCTGAGTCCACAATAATCGACCAGGGTCATGTCCTGATGGAAGTCATGGCCCAATGATGCATACTCCCTCATGTACTCTACAATGTCCTCCACCTGAGTGGGCAACCTTTGTGGTATCAGTTGTTGTGTTGTCATTGGGTGTGCCCTCTAGAAACTTGGGAACAATGGCATGAGAACCCTACTCGAAGAGTTGTATGTGCAAGTGGGATATTGGGGTCTACTACTTTCCCCTGAGTTCCCCTATGTTGCATGTGGGGCTTGTGTGCCAGGGGTTACCACCATAGCTAATCTATCAACCATCTGTGCCAAGGACTGTGTCATGGCCTACTTACTGACTACCAGATTTAGGAGTACCTACATGAAGTTTGCTTATGGGTCCATGGGGGTCTTACCACTGCCCTGTGGTATCTCATATATGTCTCCTAGAATCTTCTCTGCCTCATGCTCATCCTCACGCTCTATTATTCTCTTTGCTTCCCTCTGTTCCTCTTCCTCTTCCTCTGAGATGGGAGGAAAAGGTGGAAAATCAGGTCTAAGTCTTCCCTTCTTGTGTCTATTGTAAGTGACATATTCGTCACCTACGTGCTCACAACCCTCTGGGTCCTCTTCTACACTCATCATCTTTAGTCACAGGCTGGTAGGACTAAAGCTATGATACCAGTGTAATGTTCCTAACTTGTCTAGTGTAGGAAACTCTGCTAATGTGTGTATAGGATTAATTGTTTATATCATATAAATGAGCATTCAAACAATAATGGTGACAAAAGGATGCAAAGCTTATATTATGAAATCTCCATGGAGTACAAATGTCAAATGCGGTTGAATAAAATAAATCACTCGGCTAGATCAATGAAAAAATAATATTAACCGAAATGCAATAGCAACTAAACAAATAAAAAATAATACCCGATACTTGAAGAATGTTGTGTAATGCAATGGATGAGATGAATAATTGTTGCAGATATGACAACTCGTACGACAAATTCTACAAGTCTGGAAAGTTCACCCTGGTGGCTATACCTCTCAGAAATGACTGGAAATTGTCCCACACAATGTGCCATGATTTTCCTTACATTCGTGGTGACTGTACGGACCTCAAATGGTGTATTTTTCCCCCGAATGGATCCCCCTAGGGTAAATGTTCCCCCTCTTCTCTAGAAAAATGTGTGCTAGTGATTCCATCATTGGAATCGACTGATGTGTGTCTCAAAATGATTTCCCAGCTCTAAATTGAGGATCTAAACTGATGATTGCTCAAGAACCCTGAATGTGTCCTCCCCAAGTGTTGCACTCCCAATGTCCGAAAAGTGCACCCCAGATGATTCCTCCATCATAATCAGATGAGGAACCAAGAAAATGATGCAACTTTCCTTCCTCTCAATTGGATAAGAGGGGAATCTCTGACCTCTACCTAAAAGGGACAAGTCGATCCATTGAACCTCCTCAGAATTGGTCCCCTCACTATGAATGTGTGCACCCTTGTTTCTGCAACCTATGAAACTATTGTTAAAGATCGATGGAAGATCTGTGTGATGTCCTCGATGACTAGGGTGTGTCTCTCAACACCAAAATCAACCATTGGTGTATTCCTCCTAGAATCCACTAAGATACCTCCCCTGAGATGCTTCTCTATCCTCAATAACAAGTCAAAATTCACATAATGTTGAATTAGGTTGTTGAACCTTTTCTTATAGCTTCCCGAAACCATAATTTGTTGTTGACTTCTAATTTTAGCTTGTCTATTTTATTTTTATCTCAAATTGGCTTAAAAGCTCTTTTAGCTACTTTTATCTCAATGTCACTTTCTGAATATAACACCTTTGACTGTAGTGACCTCTAGTAACCCTATTTACCCCTTTCTGGCCCTGACTATAGTCTAAAAGGGGATTTTATACCATTAAGCCTCCTCTCTGGGGATCCTATTTGGAAAGGGACATTACATTCTCCTGGAATGAGCCATCTTCTTGAATGAGAACCATATTTATGGCTGATTTTGATGTGACAAGGTATAGTAAGAAATTTGTGTTGTAGTTCAGAGTACTTAGTCGTGGGGTATACATGAGAACCTATTTTAAACTCTCAAATGATTTTTTTGCAAACTCAACTCATATAAATGGGGATCCCTTCTTCAAATGAAATATTAGACCTTTTCCTACCTCGACATAGCTGGAAATGAACCTTCTCAAAATGTTATCCTTATCATAGAGGCTCTATAACTAATGGATGTTATGTGGTAGAGGAAAATTTACTATTACCTCTACCTTGAATGGGTATACCATTATGTCCTTTGATGTAGGAGCATCTCCCAGATCAAGCGAGCCAGCGCGGAGACAATCAGACAGTTGGACGAGCACCAACACAAATTTTGAAAATCACCTTGGAAGTTGTTGCGCGATCTTAAATGAAGTCATTAAGATGAAGCACACTTTTATAATGTAAATGGACCTTGAGCCATTAGCTCTCATCCTTTGTAGGTAGAAGGCATTTAAAGTAGTTAATGCAGGTAGATAGAATTTAACTCTAGATTAGACAGTTTTGAGCACAAGAGGGAAACGGGATATAGACACCCTCATTGTGTATTGTATTATAATGGAAAATTTGGAGCAAGAGCATGCAGAGAGATGTGTAAGAACACCCATGTACTGATATTTGAATTAATAGAAGAATTTGATTCAAATTCATGGTTCTGTGTTTGTTCTCTGTGTATTGATGTTGAATGGTCTGCTCCTGAATGTTTGCTTCATGTTATACATTTGATTTATGTGTTGTGTATATGATTTCATGTTTGAGTTGAAGTCTAAAAGGAAGAAGGAATGAGTTTCAATTGTTTCTCTATTTGATCCGAGAGTTCCTGCAAGGAGTGCAGTCGAATCATCCACAAGGAGTGCGTTGACAGAGGGTTCAGATAGGGTAGCTTTTGTTCTCATTCATTCAGGAGTGCAGTTGGGCATAGGAGCCATGCAATGAGTGTGCAGGCCAAGCTAAGCCTCAGAGTTGTGAATCTGAGTAGAGTGTTGAAGGACTGCTGCTGCAGGTGTGCACAGAGTCGAAGAACTTCAAGCACTTGAAGTGTTTGAAGGTGGCCACAAGGAGTGTGCGCAAGAGTCTTTTCCAAGGATCAAAGTTACAAGGAAGTTCAAGAAGGATAGGGATTTAGAAATTTTTGAAGGAAAACGCAGAGAAGTTGTGCCGTGAAGTGTTTAAGAAGGTGTCATAGGTTCGTGCCGTCGGAGAACAAGTCTTCCTAGAGGGGTACTTGGTTCATTTCGTAGAACTCATCCGGAAGAATGGACGGTCGTTATTCTCCCAGGAGGATTTGCAACATCCCGTGAGTCGTTAGATCTCACAGAGAAGCATGGGAGATATGGAAGGTATTCCTGAAGGGTTCAAAGCTCAGGAAGGGTAGAACCATAGATCCGAGCCACAAGGGCCGTCGGATTTTCACGTGGAATCATGTATCAGGGTTTCGTGGGTTGAAGTCCCATAAATATAGCAACAGGAATCACGATATCACGATACACGATATCCCGATGGCTAAAGGAAGGGTGTGGGACCACAAGATCTAGCAACGAGGACAGTTGGCACGAGTTTCAGAATTTTGTAGGGTGAAGTACCGAAAACATTGCATTAGGATTCGGGATATTGCAAACTTTGAAATACCGATGGAGTGAAGGACCATTGAAGGGTCAGCCACATGAGTGTATCAGAGTTTGGGTGTATCGGGATTCGGGAGTCAGAGAGACAAGATGCTCGACACCACGAGTGTTGAAATCCCGATAGGGAAAATCTCGAAGGGAGGAGAGAAGGGTCAACGTTGACTGTTGTCGGGTTTCGGGGATTCGTGAAAGAAATGCTCGACCGCTAGACTCGTAAAGTCGTGAAGTCCGATCCCCCGAGTGGAAAAAGGGGATCATGGGAGAGTTGTTGTGGGTGCAGATTTCCCGATAGGGAAATAGAAGAGCGTTAGAGTTATTCGGGCTGTGAGGAAAGAAAGATCCTGCGTCGAAAGGGCCTTTCGACCTGCGGGTTGTGAGGTAGAGAGCATCGGCATCATTTTGGTATCAGATCCCAGAAATGTTCTTTGCTTTCTATAGCAGAGAAGGAAGAAGAATTCACCATGCCGCCCAGGAGAAGAGACGTGCAATCACCCGATCCAGAGGATAGGGAAATGCCAAGAAGAAGAGGTCGGTAGATGACAGATCCAGTTGTGGAGAGACAAATGCCTGATATACGAGCTAGACTCGAAGACATGGAGACAATGCAAAGACGCACAGTCAATGCGGGGGATCTCAGTGATTCCAAAAGTGAAGATGAGGCTGAACATGAAGAAGAAGTTGCAGCCAAAGATGCATCAAACGAATGTTTGTTCAAAGCTATTTCCAGGATGGGTGCAAGAGAAAAGATGGAAATTCCATTTTACGAGGGAAACTTGGATGCAGAGGAGCTTCTAGACTGGATTAGAGCTCTAGACACATATTTCGACTATGAGGATGTTGAAGAGGACAAGAAGGTCAAGCATGTTGTCACTAGATTGAAAGGACATGCAACATTGTGGTGGGATGAACTACAAACTGACAGACATTGTAAGGGAAAGCAGAAGATCAAGAGATGGGATCGAATGATCGCGAAGATGAAGGAAAAATTCATCCCTAGAGATTATCAAATTACTCTGTTCGGGAGAATGCATAACCTGAGACAGAAGCTGATGACAGTGAAAGAATACACTGAGGAATTCTACAAACTGAACATCAGGGAAGGTCATCGGGAGAGCGATGATGAAAAAGTTGCCAAGTACATGAATGGCCTGAGATATGATATCCAGAATGAGATGAGCATGGTAACCATCTGAACGGTGGAAGATGCTTATCAGATGGCTCTGAAAGCTGAAGAGAAGCTGAGCCGAAAATAGAGTCAGAGGGGCCGAGGCAGAAGTCAGCCCAAAGGCAAATCAATTGCCCAGGACAGATACCAGAAACCCAAGGAGGATTGGAAGTTCGGGTCTGAGCCTAAATGTAAATGAACAGAGAGAGGTGGGACCTCACAGCGAGGGTAGCATACTGAGTAGAGAGGAGATTATGCTGACAACAACACTTTTCCTCGTACTAGAGGCAGAGGAAGAGGAAGAGGTGGAGTAATCACATGCTTCACATATGGAAAGAATGGGCACAATTCTTATGAGTGTCCATATAAGAAGAAGGAAATTAGATAATCTCACATCGCCGAGGCACAGAGGAGGGATGTTGAGGCGGAAGACGATGAAGGCGGGAGATCACTGATGATGCAAAAATTCCTTTTGACACCAGAGAAGGAGGTGGAAAGTTGAGTCCAAAGAACCAGACTTTTTAGGACTGCTTGTAAGACCAAGGATAGGGTATGAAAGGTCATTGTCGACAGTGGTAGCACGGATAATCTCATTTCTACAGAGATGGTAGAGAAGCTGGAGATGAAGACAACTGGTCATCCAAGCCCATACAGAGTTTCGTGGCTACAGAAAGGACACCAGGTAATTGTCACTAAACAATGTTTAGTTGAATTTAAGATAGGAGGATACAATGATAAGATCTTGTGTGATGTCATTCCTATGGATGTTTTTCATCTATTGCTGGGTAGACCATGGAAATATGAAAGGAATGTGATTCATGATGGGAGAATGAACACATACACCCTAGAGAAGAATGGGAGGACACACATGTTTCTTCCGATTAAGGATAAGGAGGTGAAGTTGGAAGTAAGCAACACTGTACTTCTCATGAGTGGGAAGGAACTTCTTACAGAGGTTAAGAAGAAGGAGGATCCACAGTTTATTGTGGTCAGAAAACCAAAGATTTTTCTGACTAGCACAAGGGTGGATGATTTACCAGAGGAGATTCATGAACTGTTGGAAGAGTTCGTTGACATAGTAGTGGACGAATTACCTCGTTCATTGCCACCGATCAGAAGTGTGAGTTATCATATTGATCTCATACTAGGAGCCAATTTTCCAAACAAAGCCATGTACAGATTGACGCTGCAAAAGAATGAAGAGGTTAAGAGACAAGTCCAAGATTTATTGGACAAAGGTTTGGTCAAGGAAAGCTTGAGTCCATGTGTTGTTCCAACAGTACTCAGTTCGAAGAAAGACGGAGGCTGGAGGATGTGTACGGATTCAAGGGTGATCAATAAGATAACCATTAGGTACAGATTTCCATTGCCGAGGATGGATGATCTGATGGATTTCTTAAGTGGAGCAGAGTATTTTTCAAAGATTGATTTGAAAAGCGGTTATCATCAAATCTGCATGAGAGAAGGTGATGAATGGAAGACAACATTCAAAACAAATGAGGGTTTGTATGAATGGCTTGTTATGCCATTTGGCTTAACAAATGCGCTTAAGCAGGAGAAGTTGTTGATAAACATGAAGAAGTCCTCATTCATGAAGATAGAGCTCATTTACTTGGGATTTGTTATTTCTGCAAATGAGTTGAGGATGGATCCAGATAAAGTGGAAGTAATCAAGAATTGGCCATCACCGAGGAATGTATTTGAGGTAAGAAGTTTTCATGGATTGGCTAGTTTCTACCGAAAATTCATCAGGACTTTTAGTGGAATTAGTTCAACAATGATGGACATAGTGAAGAAAAGACACAAGTCTTTTCACTGGACTGAAGAGGCTGAGAAAAGTTTCAATCTTTTGAAGAGGAAGATCACGAAACAACTGGTTTTGGTGTTGCCGGATTTTCGGAAGACATTTCAGGTGAAATGCGATGCAAGTGGATTTGCAATCGGTGCAGTCTTAAGTTAGGAGGACAGGCCGATAGCATACTTTAGCGAGAAGTTGAATGAAGCGAAAGTAAAATACTCCACTTACGACAAGGAGTTTTATGCTATTATCCAGGCATTGAAGAAATGGAGGAATTACTTGATCCCGAAAGAGTTTGTCTTGTACAGTGATAATCATGCACTGCAGTTTGTGACTCAACAGGAGAAGTTGAAACATAAACATGTCAAATGGGTTGAGTATATGCAGAATTTCACTTTTGTGATTAAACATATTTCTGGTACTGCTAACAAAGTGGTTGATTCTTTGAGCAGGAAGTGTTTGTTTTTGCAGGAGTTCCGAGTCAAAACGTTGGGTTTTGATGATCTCAGGGACATGTACGTCGAAGATAAGGATTTCAAGGAAGCGTATGAAGTAGCTGAGAATCCAATTCTTAGGGATAGAAGCCAGTGGATAGAATACATGATCCAGGAAGGATTACTATTCAAGGGTAATCAATTATGTATTCCGAAATGCTCCATGAGGGAGAACCTACTGAAGGAGAAACACAGTGGAGGATTGGCAGGACATTTTGGTCATGAAAAAACATTTGCAAAGATGAATGAGTCATATTTTTGGCCAGGAATGCGAGAAGACGCAAAGAGATTCGTGGACAGATGCAGAATTTGCCATCATTCGAAGGGAAGAAGATAGAATGCAGGTTTTTATCAGCCGTTACCCATACAAGAGAGGCCATGGGATGCAATTAGCATGGATTTTGTATTGGGGTTGCCAAGAACACAAAGAGGTGTTGATTCAATCTTTGTGGTGGTGGATAGATTTTCAAAAATGGCACACTTCATTCCATGTCAGAAAACTAGTGACGCAACTCACATTGCGAACCTGTTTTTCAAGGAGGTCATTTGACTTCATGGGTTGCCGAAGAGTATAGTTTCGGATCGAGATACGAAATTCATAGGGCATTTTTGGAGGACCTTATGGAAGAAGATGGGAACTAACTTGGCATTTAGTTTAGCTTATCATCCTCAGACGGATGGACAGATGGAGGTAGTAAACATAAGTCTGGGAGACTTGCTGAGAATCTTGGTGACAGAACACCACAGCCAGTGGGACAACATATTACCAAAGGCAGAGTTTGCGTATAATGACTCAGTTAACCAGAGCACAGGGAAAAGTCCATTTCAGGTTGTTTATGGCATGCAGGTGAGAGGAATTTTTGAACTGAGGGATTCAGAACAGAATGCGACTAGGAGCGCTAATGGAGAAGAATTCGCAGAGGCGATGAAGGAACTTCACAGTTAGGTGAAGGAGCGCTTGCAGAAATCAAGTCAGGAGTATAAGCACAGGGCAGATCGGCATAGAAGATAACTTCAATTTGAGGTTGGTGATCTGGTTCTAGCACATTTGAGAAAAGAAAGGTTCCCGAGAGGAACATATAATAAGCTGGAGATGAAGAAAATCAGACCATGCAGGGTCTTGAAGAAATATGGGGTGAATGCTTACGATATTGAATTACCCGATGGGATCGAAATTTCTCCGATATTCAATATCTCGGATTTGTACCCATATAGAGCTGAAGAGACAGAGACTGGAGATGAGAAACCAGTGATCCAGTGGACAAAGCAGATGCCAGTTGCAGATAAACCGCAGATGGAGTGCATACTAGACAAGAGAGTAAGCAAGAGGACCAGACGAAAGCAATACTTTGAGTATCTGGTCAAGTGGAAGAATCATCCAGTTGAAGATGCCAGTTGGGAGACTGAAGCAAAGATACAGAAGCATGGTCAGACCATGCATGATCTCATGGATAGGAGCCCATGAAAATTTTCAAGCAAGGGAGTATGATGCAGGAGCATCTCCCAGATGAAGTGAGCCAGCACGGAGACAATCAGATAGCTGGACGAGCGCCAACACAAATTTTGAAAATCACCTTGGAAGTTGTTGCACGATCTTAAATGAAGTCATCAAGATGAAGCGCACTTGTATAATGTAAATGGACCTTGAACCATTAGCTCTCGTCCTTAGTAGGTAGAAGGCATTTAAAGTAGTTAATGCAGGTAGATAGAATTTAATTCTAGATTAGACAGTTTTGAGCGCAAGAGGGAAACGGGATATAGACACCCTCATTGTTTATTATATTATAATGGAAAATTTGGAGCAAGAGCATGCAGAGAGTTGTGTAAGAACACCCATGTACTGATATTTGAATTAATAGAAGAATTTGATTCAAATTCATGGTTTTGTGTTTGTTCTCTGTGTATTGATGCTGAATGGTATGCTCCTGAATGTTTTCTTCATGTTATAGATTTTCTTTATGTGATGTGCATTTGATTTCATGTTTGAGTTGAAGTCTGAAAGGAAGATGGAATGAGTTTCAATTGTTTCTCTATTTGAGACGAGAGTTCCTACAAGGAGTGAAGTCGAATCGTCTGCAAGGAGTGCGTTGACAGAGGGATCAGATAGGGTATCTTTTGTTCTCATTCATTCAGGAGTGCAGTTGGGCACAGGAGCCGTGCAAGGAGTGCGCAGGTCAAGCTAAGCCTCGGAGTTGAGAATCTGAGCAGAGTGTTGAAGGACTGTTGTTGTAGGTGTGCGCAGAGTTGAAGGACTTCAAGCACTTGAAGTGTTTGAAGGTGGCCGCAAGGAGTGTGCACAAGAGTCTTTTCCAAGGATCAGAGTTACAAGGAAGTTCAGGAAGGATAGGGCTTTTGAAATTGTTGAAGGACAATGTAGAGAAGTTGTGACGTGAAGTGTTTAAGAAGGCGTCGTAGGTTCGCGCTGCCGGAGAACAAGTCTTCGTGGAGGAGTACTTGGTTCATTTCGCAGAACTCATACGGAAGAGTGGACGGTCGACATTCTCCCAGGAGGATTCGCAACATCCCATGAGTCGTTAGATATCACAGAGAAGTAGGGGGAGATATGACAGGTATTCCCGAAGGGTTTAAAGCTCAGGAGGGGTAGAACCGTAGATCCGAGCCACAAGGTCCATCGGATTTTCACATGGAATCGTGTATCGGGGATCCGTGGGTTGAAGTCCCGTAAATATAGAAACAAGAATCGTGATATCATGATACGCGATATCCCGATGGCTAAAGGAACGGTGTGGGACCACAAGAGCCAGCAGAGAGGACAGTTGGCACGAGTTTTGGAATTTCGTAGGGTGAAGTACCGAAAACATTGCATTAGGATTCGCGATATTGTGAACTCCGAAATACCGATGGAGTCAAGGTCCGTTGAAGGGTCAGCCACACGAGTGTATCGACGTTTCAGCGTATCAGGATTCGGGAGTCGGAGAGACAAGCTGCTCAACACCACAAGTGCCGAAATACCGATAGGGAAAATCCCGAAGGGAGGAGAGAAGGGTCAGCGTTGACTGTTGTCGAGTTTCGAGGATTCGTGAAACCAACGCTCGACCACTAGACTCGTAAAGTCGCAAAGTCCGATCCCCCGAGTGGAAAAAGGGGATCGCGGGAGAGTTGTTGTGGGTGCAGATTTCCTGATAGGGAAATAGAAGAGTGTTAGAGTTCTTCGGACCGTGAGGAAAGAAATATCCTGCGTCGACGGGGCCTTTCAACCTGCGGGTTGTGAGGTAGAGGGCGTCGGCATCATCCTTCTTGAATAGAATTAAAACCAGTAATCTCCTAGAAACAAAGCAAAAAATGAATTTATGTGGATTCAAGAAAATCATGTAGTAGCAACACTTATCAAATACTACACAAATATGGATGAGTTCATCATCCATCGTAGAGAGTGAGTGGCCAAATAATCAAGATATGCTTCGAAAATATTCTTATGTCATGAAAGGCATATGACATGTCTTGTTGGAATGTGCCTCCAACATTTTAAAGACCAAATGAAATTTTTTGGTAGGAAAATGTGTTGCAACTATAGAGGAATTCATTTTTGTGTTGGTCCTCTAGATGGATCTAAATTTGTTGCTAGTAAAAAAATCCATCCATGAACAAGTGTATTTTACTTATGTCACATTATTTGATAATTTGATTGATGAAGGGTGTAGGGTAGTTTTCCTTGGGGCAAGGTTTGTTAAGATCCTTAAAGTCCATGGATACATGAGTAGTCCCTTAATTTTTATGAAAGTGAAATGGATTATAAACCCACTTAGTTAAGGGATATAGGTAGTTGAAGCTAGTTTTGAGAAGCTTCTCCACCTCTACCTTGATGGAAGTTTCTTTCTAAGCGTTTAGTGGTTACATATTTTTCTAAGAAAGATTCATGTTTTAGTATAATTTAAATTCATTTTCAATAATTCTAGGGTTGATATATGGCATTTCCTCATAGGTCCAAGAAACAAAATCATGAAATTCCTTTAAAATGGCTATGTAAGTTTGAATTTATTCTAGAGAACAATCCATCCCAATAAACATGTTTTGAACAATGTTTGGATTCCTAGAAATATTTATTGCCATGTTTTTTGAAATGTTTTCGATATTTCTCTTACTTTACACATCATTTATTTCCATGGGATTCACATACCGATTAAAATTTTGTGAGAGGATAGAACCCAAATATCCATCCTCCACCTAACTCAATTTGGGAAGAAATAATTACCTATGGTGTATGTCTCTCACTTAGAGGCATCTAGTAGGAATATAAATATGTCATATTATTAACAACCAATGGGCTATTTCGGGTGGCCAAGTTTTTCCTACAAACAATGATGTAGATTCATATCTAAAGAACAAATAAAATGAAAATACAAATAAGGAAACAATGTCAAGAAGAGACATAAGGTAAAATTTCCTTGGAAAAATACTCTTCCTCTTTAGTCATATTTTTTCATTATATATAGGATATATACATTTTATGCAAATGCATTGTACAGTCCTAAAAGAAAGGAACATATCTAACAATTCGTGTATATTTCATTTTACAACTAGAATTCATTATTTTATCCTAAAGAGTGTTTTCCATGGTTTTCCAACATTCAACTTTGTAATCACATTGAAAAAGTGTGAATGTCAATAATATCTCTACACAAGACAAATTTATCTCCATTCACTACCTTTGTTAATGCAACTATTGTATTGCATTATCCTCTGAGACACACTTTGTTAATTCCAACACACCTATTTCATCCATTTCACTAACAAAGTGTTACTTCACAATAATATACTTAATATTCAAAATGTAAGTGGGATTCTCAACCATTTCAATTACACTTTGGCTATCATATTCTATTTCCAAACTACTTTATTTGATAACAATATTTTTTCATAATATTAATAACTACACAATTTATTTAGTTTCTTCTAGTGTAGAAACATATTTGACTTATGAACTAGATAAAAAAATAATGAATTTCATATTGTACATTTAAATCACCACTACTCCAATCAAAGTAAGAACATATGAACTTATGGGATATCTCTCATCCACGTCTCTATCCCAATATACATCAACAAATCCATAAAAATAAAAAATATCATTACCATTATCCCATTAACTTAAGGCATAAACATTGTCTACGTACAAATACCTAAATATTATTTCAATAGCTATTCAATGTTTTTTTCCTATATTACCCATAAATATGCTAACTACTCCCACTGAATCTGTTGTATAGTCTTGTGCATACCATGGCATACCTAAGATACCCTACAACTCTAGCAAATGGTAGCCTGGCTATGTATTTATTCTTTCTCGTGATTTTTAGAACACATTTTAGTATAAATATTAATTCTCACTACTTACATGTCTCGATCGAAAACTCATTGAGAATGTTCTCAATATGCTTCTTTTTACTAAGCCATATATTTGTTTTCTCACTCATTTTGCCTCTATGTCAAGACAATAATGCATTGCATTGAGATCATTCATATAATATGATTTGGACAACAAGGTCTTGTTATCTCTTACTAACTCCATATTTTTACCATTCAAAAATATATCTTCTACATATAATATGAATTACAAATTTATCACCTACCATTTTGTAATTAACAATGTGGTCTACGATACTTCTAGAAAAAAAAAAACTCTAGCACATTCTTGAATTTTTTGTACCACTCCCCTCGGATTGTTTCAACCCATACGCTAATTTATTATACACATCGTTCTTGCCTCTTACCATAAATACATCCATTTTTTCCATTAATATCTCATCCTTCACGTCTCCATGAAGAAATGTTGGTTTGACATCTATTTTCTTCACTTTTATACCATGACCTATTTCTAAAGCCAACACCATCCTAAT
Source organism: Picea glauca (assembly GCA_000966675.3). NCBI lineage: Eukaryota > Viridiplantae > Streptophyta > Pinopsida > Pinales > Pinaceae > Picea > Picea glauca. Next base: position 28,644 of record JZKD02S1683826.1, read on the forward strand.
AGAAAACATTTTTTTGTATAGGTGAGAATGTCTCTTGGTAATATATTCTTTGAACTTAAGAATATCCCTTTTCTCCCACTTTTGTTTTATATTTCTTCATTGTTCCATCAACCTTAAACTTCTTTTAAAATAACTACTTGCAAGGAATAGTATTCCTATCTTGTACCAACTCTTCTAAAATCCATTCTTTGTTTTGTTTTAGATATTTTATTTCTTTCTTCGTTTCATTATTCCAATGTTCATTTTGAGAACAATTTAGGGTATTTTTCATACTTTTAGACTCCCCACCACTACAAGGAAAATACCTTTTAGCAGAGGTTATAATAGAGGTTTCTAGCGTTACAAAATTGGTAAACATTGGCAAAAAAACCTCCGCTACAATATTTGTTATCGATAGCGGATGTTTTTGCAGATACTATAACAGAAGTTGATTATAACTAAAAAAATATGGACAAACAGAGGTGTTAGAGTATTTTTACAAATCGTTGCATTTGTATAAGGCACAAGCACCGATGCATACATACACCTACAACACCGATGCGGTTCACTTAACGTCAAGCACCGAGGAAGTAAAATATGAAAGCACCGGGGTAATAAAGTATTTAAGCACTGGGGATTTAACAAAAAAATGCATCAAGGGAGTTAAAAAAAATTAAGCACTGGGAATTTCTTCACAGAATGCACCGATGCATTATTAGTAAGAAGGCATTGATGTTGCCCAAAGGGGTTGGATCCAATCGTGGAAAGCGAGGAGTTTTTCACTGTTGGGCAAGGTTCAATTCTCATGAGGGATTTACCTGGAGCCATGGGGACACCTTGAGGTAGTGGTCGAACGTGTGGTTGCACCCAGAGAT
>JZKD02S1683826.1:36070-51399 GCA_000966675.3 Picea glauca
TTGGAATCATTGGATTGATTTCTATATTGTAAGTGGAAAGTACGTCTATAAGTTTGTTCCACTATATCCCTCATAGTTTTGTAAAAATTTCCCCCCCTCTGATTAGTCTTCAACACCACTCTAGATGAGCTAAGGACCAATTCATCATCATTTACATCTTCTATATTAATTAATTTTGTTTTCATATGATGACATTTTGTTCCCTCGTTGTTGGTGCCTATAGAACATTAAATGTATGTGAATTAATAGATTGTTTGAAACATGTCATGTAATATTCCTAAGTATATTATTAATGAAAATTCAAAAAAAAAAATCATATTGAATAATACTTTTTCATTCACCCGATTCATCCCTCTGCAATTTTTTCATCAATCTTTTACACTCTTATGCACTTAGATCAGAAATAATGTTATAAAGATTCCTCATTTTGTGGCCCTACATGACACACACTAACCAATACATATGAGTTAAACTTAAATATAGTTAAATGATATTAATTTTGTATAGAATTTACAGAGAACCTACCTTTTTTATTTTTTTGGATGTGTCATCATTGTGTCGACCATAAATTTTCATATTTCAACTCTTCTCACTCATATTTTTATCAATATAAAACATGTACCATTCAATACATAAATTATTAAATATATTTTATAAATAAATCACATAATTTTCAGTGAAAAAAATCGTTGTTACCAGTGTGCTTTTTATATTCAAAGAACTGGTTCACTTATTACATAAAACACATCGACACGTTCCATACAACAACATGCACCGAATATTTTAATTTATTTTTTTAAATATTTCGAATTACAACAGTGCGATATATATACAAGACGTCACATCGACTACATTAGAAAACAAAAACATAGCAAAAAAAATTAAACATTCATAAAATAACAATAGAAAAATTACACCGATGAGAAGAAAAATTAAAAAAAAAAGAAAAATTATGTGACAACATTTTCTCTATTGTTTTGATGAGAACATCGACGATATTTTTTTTGTTGCACCATATTTTTTGATTTTTTTTTAAATATGATTTAATCAATGCATTCTTTATATAGAAATGCACTAGTGAATTTCTGTTGAAAAGGCACATCAAAAAAGAGGAAAACATTTAAAAAAAATGTCAAATGAGAAATCGTTTAAAAAAATAAAAAAGGCAGTGGGCTAACTACATTTGGGATTCTATGAAATAAGTGGTCCCTTTGCATCGCATGGAAAACAATTATATATATAAAAACAAACACATTATATCTAAAATACCTAAAATGAAAATCCCTAATTTTGAAGTGATAGAGGGAGTTAAACCCTAGGGTGAAATTTTGCATTCACGTAAACAAAACAAAATAAGGGTTTAAGATAAGTATGATTTTTTTTATTTTTATTTTTCTAAATGTAGGGTTTTGAGTGAATAACCATACGCTTAAAATCATGATTTTATGAATATTTCTAATGTTCCAAATTATTCTTCTACTCCACAGTGCTCCCTGATATGTCTCTCTTCCAAATCTGTTTCCTGTAAATTTTGTAAAATTAATGAAAATATTGAAAACCTTTTTAATATTAAAAACCAATTATGAAAAGGGTTTAGAGTGAATCACCATACCCTTCAAATTCTCATATTCTGAATATTAGTGTGGTTCCAAAGTAATATGATCCTCCGTATGTCTCTCTTGCAAGTCTCTCCCCTGCAAAATTTTGCAAAATAATGAAATAGTGAATAGATTTTTAGTATTTAAATGAGTTTATGAAATTCAATTCCCGCTCTTTTTTTAATTGTTTAAAAAAATAGCCCTTTTTTAACTTTTTCAACATGATGATGCATTTATGTAAGATGCACCGGTATGACCATATTACATTACTCACTGGTGCGTCCATATTATTTGATGCATCAGAGATATATAATTTTTTTTTATTAACAAAATCTAGAAACATGGTGTGGTTGATTTTTCAATGCACCAATGCTTATTGTTAATATGCACACTAGTGTGTTTATGGTTTATAAGCGCACATATATGCATTTAAAGTTATTTGAACTTTTAGTCGCACATAAAATAGTATATTCTTCTCAAATCATATTTTATGATGAATTCACATGACTTGCAAAACTTCAGTGTACATTTTATGTTTTATGTCTCCTTATTCTTAAAAAATGGTTTCAAAACTATATTCAAACTCATATTGTGGCATGGTCCTCGAAATTTATTTTAGATATGTACAAGAAAATTTATTGCTAATTTTTCTGAAATGGAGGGAGAAAATCTTATTATATGATCAAATGGCCAATTCTTTAAATTCCATCCCATTCCATATTTTTCAAAGTGCATTGCAGAGTTCTCCCTTTCCATCTCGAGTAATTTTAACTTATTTTATTTATGTTTTGATTATCTCATTGAATTTTTTTTAATCCATTTCAATATGAATAAAAATGTATTCAAATTTGTAGGGGCCTGATTCAGAATCAAGTTCATATGCATAAAATATTCCAGTACCGGTTCAAAAACGTCAGAAGGTCTTATCAGGAGAAACGTACCGCAAGAAGTTGGTAGATGAAAATGGACAACCTCTTTATCCTGGAAATTGTGACATTCCATCTTCCAACCACAATCCTTGGTTGACGATGGTAATAATTTTTTGGTATAATGTAATTTGAACAAAAAAATTATTGCATTCTGTGTACTAATATCATCAATGTACTAATGTTGAATAATTTTGAAATTAGGACTCTTCTGATGATGAGTGACCTACCTACCATCTTCTATTGTACCCCAAAAAAATTTCAACCCGAGAGAAGGTTTCAATGAGAGCACAAGTTGGAGAGGAAGTGTACCAAGAATGGTTGAATCAACCATCTATTCAATTCCCACTACGTCGAAATTCACCAATTAGGAATGTCTACAACAATACTAGTAGTTCTTGAGAGGTTGTCAATGGAGACAATCAAAAAGAGGTTGGTATGGATTATTACTTACGAGATACGAATGCCATGGAGATAAAGTTGTTAGACACATTCCATAATTATGAGATATGGGATGATTCTCATATCAATGATACCATTATTGAAATCCTAAAATATGCTTCCACCACCCCTCTCTTTGGAACTAGTGGCCAATCAAAGTCTACCTAGTTTGACACAACAATGTTAATTTACAACATGAAAGCAAAGTTTGGCATGTCAAATGCATGTTTCTCGGAAATATTGAGGTAATTGACCAGGAAGTGCCTTATATTAACTTTGTGAAATCTTGTCATAGTACAATCAACATTAGAAATGGTTTCTTTTATAAACATTAAATGACCTTGTACATTAATTTTATTTACCACTAACTACAAAATATTCAAATATAGGGTTCTTCCTAGTGATAATGTTTTTTTTCGCGGTAGATGCAAAGAGGAAAAGAAGTTGCTGAAAATGTTGGGTGTTGAGTATATATAATATCATGCATGTCCAAATGATTGTATTATATATAGAGGATAATATGAAAACAAAGAGATATGTCTGAAATGTGGGCATGACAAGTACCATAAATCAATTGAAAATGGTAAATCACATGGTCCTCCTCATAAGATATTGAGGCACGTGCCTATAATCCCAAGGATTCAAGGGCTCTTTCATTGTAAAGAATTGGCTATGTTGCAGAGATGGCATGCCTTTCACAGAAGTGAGTCAAGAGTTATGAAAATCCCAACAAATTCCATAGCCATGAAGCATATAGAGAATACATGGTGAGAAAAATTCAAGGATGAAGTATGAAGTCTACGACTCAACATAGAAATGTATGGTGTGAGCCCATATTCCTTCCAAAACAACAGCTATTTTGTTTCTCCTATAGTAGTGATCAATAACAATATCCCCCCATGGTTTTCTATGAAGAATGAAAATCTTATGTTGGCTCTTATAGTCCCTGGTAGAAGACAAGTGAATAATATAGATGTCTACCTACAACCTTTGGTAGATGAATTGAAGGAATTATGGGAAGGGATACATGTATATGATGTATCAATACCCATCGCAACATAAAGGTGTTTTACGTTGTATGGCATATGTGCTTACACCACACATGATTATCCAATATTAGAAGTTTTCTTTGGTAATTAACATGTTTATTGATTTTTTTTATATACAAAACAATATTTATTTGCATATTTTATTCGTTGTGATTGACATTCTATTCTTAAACACTAACGTGTTATGTATACAATAATTTTGTAGGTCTTGTACCTAAAGGCTTTCATGGATGTAAATTTTTTGGACCTTCTCTGAAGGCTAAGTGGTCCAACCACCTACGAAATCTATTGTACGACTGCTCAAGGGTATTCCTCCCAGAAGAACACCCTTATAGAAGAGAAACATCCACTTTAAATGGTAAGCCAAAGAGAACCCAAATTCCTGCAATAATTACACCAGTTGAATGGCTTAGAGCATATGAGAGAGAGAGAAGGAGAAGTAGATTACATAAATGTTTGATTCAAATGGGGAGCCTATGTTTGATGATCCAAAATTCTTTGACACCTATGTTGATAAATTTCTCATTGGGATGAAAAGAAAATCTGTTTTTTATGAGCCCCCATATTGGGGGCATATTAAGATTTCCCACTTACTAGATCCCATGCATATATTTAAAAATGTTTCATATTCTTTATGGATGCACATATCAATGAAATAAATTGACACATTGGTTGTGAGGAGACATATTATTTATTAAAAAACTAAAAAGAAACATTGCCCAAGACAAGAAAGTAGAGCAGTGGTCGCTCCCTCTTGGTCTTTCAAAGAAGGTGATGTCCCATGGATTTTGAAGAAATAAGATCTTTCTTTGGCGAAAGAAGTTATATTGGTTGTGAAGGTGCCTTATTTATATGGGTCTTCCCTATGATGTTGCTTCACTGTGCATCAAGGCCATTTATCGAGGTTGAAATCACATGACCATTTTAACATTCTAAAGGTATGACGTATGTCAAAAATATGATTTTATTATTTGTAATTTTCATTTTTATTCCATGGGATAAAATATAATTAATTTGTTATGTGTTTACATTGTAGTGTCATTATCCTCTACTCATGCATGGGTGTGTGAACCATGACTTCCCCCATGACCTAAGGCATTCCATATCTAAATTATCTGCATTTGTATGTTGGATCAAATCAAAGGAGATTCATATGGCTAGCATTCCACAGTGACGTCAAGAGATAGATGATATTGTTTGTATGTTTGAGAAGGAACTACTTTCGAGTTTCATGGACTTACATATTGATCTTCTAATTCAGCTAGTAGATGAGGTTGAATTAGTCAGGGTGGTCTCCTATCATTGGATGTTTTTTTTAGAGAGATACATGAAGAAATTGAAAGGATTTATTCGTCAAAGGGAAATATCCGAGGGTTCTATGGAAGAGGGTGCATATCATATGAGTATTTATATTATTCCATTGAGTAGATCAAGGAGATTGACAACACACTATGTCTAGTTATTTGGGAAGATGAAAGGGATGCAGACAAAAGATAAGGGGAGCTTCTCCAAACGAATGGAAAAATGTTCTTGATCAATAGTAAGTGACTTATCGTTTATAAAATTTCTACACAGTAAATATTCACACTAAATGTCATAAGGTATATTTTCATGATCTCATATGTACTATATGTTGGTTTGATTTCATGAATACATCAACAAATTCAGAAATTGATTCCATCAATAAATTCATTATTTACAATTCAAAGGAAACATAGTCGTGGTTCGCATTCTACAAACATAAGAAGAGGAAATGGGAAAGTGATAAGAAATAATTCATATAGTTGAATGGTAGAAGCATGCCTTATCCCGATCATTTAAAAGAAAATATGCCAACGATATTCTCCAATAGTTGTATTGTTGACCAAGTGAGAGAGAAATATGGTGCATCCAGTCGTTAACCATGTGAAGAAGATGATGCAATAAACATAGGTATTGGTTGCAGAAACTCGATAATAATATTTTTGTGTCAATATTTTTTAACTTCGTCATGCACATTTGAATTGTAAGTAAATCTATATTATTTTATATTTTAATGGTTGGGTTTTTAGACACATATTGATACTGTGATTTGTTCATTTTTTTATAGGTGCATTTGTTCCCATCTATGTGGGAATATGGACATCATTTTCTCATAGAGGATGTCGATGATGGACACATGACACAAGATGTTGGAAATATTGTCATTGATGTAAATAGTCGAAGTGATGATCTATAATGATGAAGTACATCAGATGATATTGTCATTGATGTCAACAATTGAAGTGATGATATATTGTTAAATGACAGATGACATTGTCATTGATGTCAACAATATATCAGTCAACAAGAATATAGCAAATGCAGAGATCGATAAACGCAATCTCAGGAGGAAGATAGAACAGGCAGTCAAAAGATCAAAACTTTCTACAGGTATATCAGTCAACATAAGATGTCAAACTTTGTGGAGAGATAGATAGCGCAAGCTCATGAGGAGGAGTGAACAAAAAAAGTGAATTGTATGAAGATCAAAGCTCAGAAGTACATAAGTATTTAATGTTTATTGTTGATCACGATAGGATCAACAATGATCCGTTGATCAAAATCCCTGAAGGAAGAAAATATTGTAGATATGTCGTCGAGATTAGTGAAAAGACTGAATGGTTGATCAATGCAAATAAATGGTGAGAGGCTTCAACAGTCGTCCGATCAGAGTGAGAAGCTCAATAGTCGTCCGATCAAGAAGTTGACCATGAGCTTGAGAATCGTAAAAGGATCATGATCATCGATTTTAGAGAAACGTGGTTTGTCGATTCGATGAGAGTGGAATATCAGATATCGAGAAATCAAGAGTCAAAATAAGGGAGGATATCTAACCTTTGAAATACTGAAACGCGAAATTGCAATTAGATCCAAACCATTGATTCGAGGACTAATCTGAGTCATCGATCGAATAAGAAATGAACTTGCAAAGTCACGATTAGCGAAGTCATTATCGACTATCAGATCATCCAAAAATATCACAGCCATTGATCGTTTCGAAAAGATCACAGTCGTTGATCATTCTGAAAATATCATAGTCATTGATTGTACCAAAAGGATCATAGTTGTTGATTGTTCTGAAAGAATCAGGACCATTTGTTTTCAAGGATGGCATGTGGCGAAGGTTCATCGTTTCACTGACTCGAAGAATATAAAAGTCAAATGTAAGTGTTGTTGGAACTCGCGATATGTGAAGTCATGAAGAGATCCTAGATGTCAGTTGGAAGGAGGGCACGTGGCACTGGATCAACGAATTCGAGGATCCGTGATTCAGAGAAACAACGACAAGAGTTGTTTGAAATACTAAAATGTGAAAATGCAAAACACTCAGCCCTGGGTCATAACCCCTGGTCATGAGAAGGGGAGGAGATACTGCAACTAAACTGTATTTCAACGATCACAACATGGAGTGTCGAGACCCTTCATCACAAGAAATAAAAAATGTGAAATCACAATAGAAATCATGGGTCGTCGGATATGGAAAACGTTGGAGGACCGTCAGATTTGAACCAAGGAAAAACAACATAGCAGACCACGTCAGCTAAGGACACGTGGCCCAATAAGACAATGACAAGTGTCAAGTTGATACATCATTTCAAGCACGTGAAAATCATGAATATGTATGACACATGGAAGCCAATAGGCTGGTGACACGTCATCAAGTGACGTAAGCGTTTACATTACTTCGGGAGTCGTACTTCGAGATATTTTACCACTAAGAAAATACTCTATAGTCCGGAAGTCTGAAATGACAAAATTCTGAAAGGGACACACGTCAGATGATCCATAGTATTGAGAGTTACCACTTTGAGAGTTTTTTGTTGTAAGAAAAAACTCCAACATCAGGAAGTCCCGAATGCCGAAACGTTGAAAGGGACTATTGGAGGTCACGAAGATTCAAAGGAAAAAGTGACGAAATCCCGACAACCACACATCTCAACACCTGATTAATACACAACTGTTTGATTAAGGAAAGAAGGGATCAGATTAAGGTTTAAGGTGGACCGTTGATCTCTTCCATGGAAGAGACATGAACCGACTAATCATATTGACGATATCGCAACCAGGAGTTTTGTAAAGAGTAGTGTCTTGAAGTACCAAAGGATGAAAATATGAAACCCCATGAGTCTTCCATCTCAGTGGGTAATATGACTTGTCTGACCTGATCAATGATATCCTGATCGAGAGTTTGGTAATACAGTGGAGTCACGAAGACTTGAAATGGCAAAGTACCGAAACCCTGTCAACCGTCCATCATATCAGGAGAATGAATCATGTCCATTCATTTGATAACCGCTCATGCACTTGTCTCACCTAAGCGTGAGGTCACCACCATTGGTCATATGGTAAAGAAGTTTGAAAGGGCAGATTGCAATGAATTGTCGAAATTGCTAAGCCTATGGTTCTATGCCATCGGTGATATGACATAAGAAGTTTTAAAAAGAAACTGTTATACGTCACTATATTCGATAAGTCCATGGTTCTATAACACACGATCTTATGTGATGGTTTGAAGGAAGCACCTTCACGGAATCTGGTCTCTGTAAATATAACAGATATTAGGGATCAATTTTAAAGGATTAAATTGATCTATGACTGTGATCAATTTATGGAAAACCTTCACCGTAAAATAAATAAACAGTAAATAAGATTGATTAATCAAGAAGCATGATGATCGAATATGGTCTGTTGGTGAGCTGAGAACGCAGCAGAAACAAGAGTACGATCTAATGAGTCGATCCATGTCTGTGATCAACTCATGAAAAAAATGAACCAATACACAGTCATGATGAAAAGAGAATAAATCATGAAAATATGAATAAAGAATAAAAAGGAAAAAAATGATATTAATGATATTAATGAAAGTTTAATTATCATTTTAAATGAAAAGGTACAATGGTTCAAATAAAGAGAAACATTGTTTTAAATTTCACACTTTTTTGAGGATTATATAAACGAGAAAAAGTGGTGAGAAGAAAGTGTCTCTGTGGTTCACATTAGAAGATCGAAAACCGAAGCAAATTCCAAGATGAAGAATTGTTTTTTCTGAGGTGCTTGTCAATGTCTTATTGAAGATCAAGAATAGAAGAAGACAGAGCAACAATTATGCAATCCAGTACTTGATACAGGAGACCATACAAGCAAAGGTTGCAACAGACAAGTAGAAATATAACAATGGTTTTATGATTCAAATTCAGTGAAGTACAAAAGAGAATGAATTTTATTATAAACTAAGGGTGGTTGGGTGGTGCAAGGGTAAGTTGGATCCTGCAGGGGAATTGGTGCTTCCTTGTCAGTTGTAGCTGGCTAAACAGGGGGTCGAAGCCTCCTACCAGCTGGTGCTGGTGAACAGAGGGAGTTGGTGATTCCTTCTCAGTTGTGGCTGACTAAAGAGGGGGTTGAAGCCTCCTACCAGTTGTTGCTGGTGAATGAGGGGTTGGGTGCATTCTTCCCGTTGTAGATGGTAAATGGGGTGTGGTAGAATCGTTTCAGTTGGAGCTGAAGAAACTTGGGGAATGACTCTCCATCAAATTGTAGCTTGAAAACAGTTGTGTAAAAGAACTTTTTATTAATGAGAAAAGAGTTGGTGGTTTTCCCTATTGGTTTCCATGATAAAATCTTGTGTTCATAAGGGTTTGTTTTTCATCATATATTTATTAATTGAATAATTAATATGTGTGCTTAATATGGATGAATACAAAAAGAAAAAGTAGGCAATACTGATTCACCCCCCCCTCTCAGTATTGCTAGATATTCCATCAATTGGTATCAGAGTGAGGTTCCTTTAAGCACAGTCTAACAAACTGAAAGGAAGATCAAATTAAACACACATGGATAGACAAAAGATTTACAATTATAATGGAACTCCAATGCTTAGAAAAGAAGGATACATATTTTGGAGTACAAGAATGGAAAGTCATCTGAAGGCATTGGGATATGATGTATGGAATTCAGTGATCACTGATTATTTCCCACCAAATAGAGTAAGGACTCCAGCTCAAAAGAAAGCCAAAAAAAATAACTCAATGGTAATGAATACAATCCTTGATGGACTACCTGATGATGTCAAAGAAAATATAGGTGAATGTAACTCTGCAAAGAAACTTTGGGACAAGATAAAAGACCTATACTCAGATGAGAAGTCATATGAAACATTTCAATCAGAACAAAGTTCATTCTACAACAATACTAGTAATGAAGATTCTTTTGAAAAATACTCAGACATTGAAGCAGAAGTCAGTAAGGAAGCTGAGCTTGAAAGTGCTTTGGACGAAATGAGAAAATATAAACAAGGGTGTAAACAACTAAAGGATCAACTTAAGACTCTTGAAAAATTCAAGAAAGGGACTGAAACCCTTGATAAAGTTCTCAGTTTACAAAGATTTTCCTCGAACAAATATGGCCTTGGATATGACCACGCACACATAATTAAAGGATTGGGCCCTATTACTAAGATTGATATTGAAGATGACATGTCTAGTGATGATACCTCCAAAGAATCTGATCATCTTCCCAAGAAGATGTATCAAATCAAAAGACAGGACTCAAACATCAATAAAGGTAAAGACTCTCCACAATCTTCCGATTGTAATAATGTTGATATTGAATTCTCTCGTGTAAGTAGAGAAGAAGATTCAAATACAATAACATAATGTTCTGTTAGCATTTATCCCATGGAAGAAGAAGAAGAAAAACTATCAAAGGCCAAAGAAAAGGTTGATTGGAGTCTCTCTGAATACCTCTATCACCATAATGAATCATACTATAGCTATCTTCATGAGTACACTCAAGAATTTCTTGAAAAGAGTCAAAATCATCTCTTGGAAATAAAGCAAATTCTCAAGGACAGTAAAAATATAATATATGAGCAGGACGATTAGTTAGAAGAGAAAGAACAGGAGATCAAGAGACTGAAAAATGAAATCAGTCAAGCAAAAGAAGAAAAGAAGGAAGATGATGTCTCAAGAAAAAACCTTGCAGATCTAAAAGAACTAAGGAAAATCTATGTCAATCTTAAAATCCAACTTGAAGAAGCCAAAAGGAGAGAAGAGGCAGTAAGGAACCAGTTGGAAGAAAAGGAAGAATCTTGTCATAAGATGGAAGCATAAGTTGTGAATCTTAAAAATAAGGTTGAGAAGTTAGACACCCAAATCAAGTTCTTGAACAACTCCATGACCCTGGATGAGATCTTGGATAGTTGGAGATCACCATATGACAAAACCGATCTTGGCCACAACAAGGAAGAAATTAGTAATCTTAAGAAACTTGATACAAGTCCTTGATTTGTAAAAAGTGAAGACAGGTTTGATGCAAGTATTTCTTTTATAAAAAGGGAATGCAAGTATGATGCGGGTTCTTCATGTTCAAAGAATAAAAGAAACACTACAAAACTTAGAATATCAGATCAAGGAAGACATCCAGAAGCTACTCATACACCTCAAAGGTATGAGAGTGTCTTTAACGGTTATTTTTTTTCTTGTAATGAATATGGTCATAAAGCCTTGGATTTTAGGCATCATGGAAGAAAACAAGTCAGTAGGTTCAACAACAATATAATATGTTGGAACTGCAATCATGTTGGACATGTTGCTACACATTGTTACACTATGAGATGCTATAGGTGTGGTGGATATGGCCACAAAGCCTATAACTGATGGAACTCAAGAAGACATCCAATAAGAAATGCTTCACACAATATGAAAACAAGAGTAAATAAGAAGACATGGAAAAGAAAATCTGAAGTAGAAAACAAGAAAGATGAGGAAAATATTGTTCCTGAAACTGATAAAGTTAATAATAGAAGTTTGGAGGATGAAACTACTAATAAGGAATATTCTCAAGACAAGAATAAAGAAGTTATTGGTGCACATAATAATGACGTTGATAATGAATCTCCAATGGTAGAACAACAAAAAGAATTGAGTGATGATTATCTTAGAAATCTTTCAATCCTATTTTAATGGTACACTGAAACTCCTTCTAAAATAAAAATTGAAAAAAAAAAGATCTATGTCCAGAAATCTGCAAAGACTATGGTCAATGAAGCCAATTATCTAATGGATATTCCATCAATTAGTATTAATATTGGAGGGAAGTTGTAAGCACAATAGTACTCATATTGAATAGAGGTTGACTCAGGATCAATAGTAGTAAAACTCCTTGTGAACCCTGTTTTGAATTAGCGAAGTCATTCTCGATCATCAGATCATCTGAAAAGATCATAGCCATTGATCGTTCCAAAAATATCACAGTCGTTGATCGTTCCAAAAATATCACAGTCGTTGATTGTACCAAAAGGATCATAGTCATTGATCGTTCTGAAAGCATCGGGACAGTCCGTTGTCAAGGATGTCACATGGCGAAGGGTCGTCGTTTCGCTGACTAGATGAATAAAAAATTCAAACATAAGTGTTTTTGGAACTCGCAATATGCAAGGTCGCGAAGAGATCCTAACCGTCGGTTGGAAGGTGGGCACGTGGCACTAGATCAACGAATTCATGGATTCGTGATTCAGAGAAACAACGAAGAGAGTTGTTTGAAATCCCAAAATGTGAAAATGTGAAACACTCATCCTTGGGTCATAACCTGTGGTCACGAGAAGGGGAGGCACTAGTGCAGCTAAACTTTATTTCGGCGATTTCGACATGGAGTGTCGAGACCCTTCATCACAAGAATGATGAAATAAGAAATCGTGATAGAAATTGTGGGCCGTCGGATTTGGAAAATGTTGGAGGGCTGTTGGATTTGAACCAAGGCAAAATGACATAGCAGACCATGTCATCAAGACATGTTGACAGACCACATCAACAGACCATGTCAGCTAAGGACACGTGGCATAATAAGACACTGACAAGTGTCAAGTTGATACAACATTTCAGTCACGTGAAAATCACGAATATATATGACACATGGCAACCAATAGGTTGGTGACACATCATCAAGTGACGTAAGATTGTACGTTACTCCGGGAGTCCTACTTCGGGATATTTCACCACTAAGCAAATACTCTATAGTCCAGAAGTCTCAAATGTTGAAACTCTGAAAGGGACACACGTCATATGATCCATAGTATCGAGAGTTACCACTTTGAGATTTTTTCGTTGTAAGAAAAAACTCCAACATCAGGAAGTCCCAAATGCCGAAACACCGGAAGGGACTATTGGAGGTCATGAAGATTCGAAGGAAAAAATGACGAAATCCTGGCAGCCACACATCTCAAGTCCTTATTAATACACAACCGTTTGATTAAGTAAAGAAGGGATCAGATTAAGGTTTAAGGTGGATCGTTGATCTCTTCCATGGAAGAGACGTGAACCGACTGATCATATCAGTGATATCGCAACCAGTATTTTTGTAAAGAGTAGTGTCTCAAAGTCTCGAAGGATGAAAATCCAAAACCCTGTGAGTTTTCCATCTCAGTGGGTAATATGAGCCGTCTAAACTGACCAGCAATATCGTGATCAGGAGTTTGGTAATACAGTGGAGTCACGAAGACTCGAAATGGAAAAGTATCGAAACCCCATCAGGTGTCCATCATATACGGAGAATGAATCGTGTCCATTCATTTGATAAGTGCTCATGCATTTGTCTCGCCTAAGTGTGAGGTCACCACCATTGGTCGTATGGTAAAGAAGTTTGAAAGGGCAGATTGTAATGCATTGTCGAAATTGCTAAGCCCGTGGTTCTATGCCATCGGTCATATGACATAAGAATTTTTAAAAAGAAACCGTTATACATCGCTATATTCAGTAAGTCTGTGGTTCTGTAACACACGGTCATATGTGATGGTTTGAAGGAAGCACCTTCACAGAATCTGGTCTCTGTAAATATAACAGATATTAGGGATTGAGTTTAAAGGATTAAATTGATCTATGATTGTGATCAATTTATGGAAAACCTTCATCGTAAAATAAATAAACAGTAAATAAGATTGATTAATTAATAAGCGTGATGATTAAATATGGTCTGTTGGTTAGCCGAGAACGCAGCAGAAACAAGAATATGATCTAATGAGTCGATTCATGTCTATGATCAACTCATGACAAAAATGAACCAATACACACTCATGATTAAAAGAGAATAAATCATGAAAATATGAATAAAGAATAAAAAGGAAAAAATGATATTAATGAAAGTTTAATTTTCATTTTAAATGAAAAGGTACAATGGTTCAAATAAAGGGACACGTTGTTTTAAATTTCACACCTATTTGAAGATTATATAAACGAGAAAACGTGGTGAGAAGAAAGTGTCTCTGTGGTTCACATTAGAAGATTGAAAACAAGAGCAGAGTCCAAGATGAAGAATTGTTTGTTCTGAGGTGCTTGTCAATCTCTTATTGAAGATCAAGAACAAAAGAATATAGAGCAACAATTATGCAATCCATTACTTGATACATAATACCATACAAGCAAAGGTTGCAACAGACAAGTAGAAATACAACAATGGATGTATGAGTCAAATTCAATGAAGTACAAAAGAGAATGAATTTCATTATAAACTAAGGGTGGTTGGGTGGTGCAAGGGCAAGTTGGAGTCTGCAGGGGAGTTGGTGCTTCCTTGTCAATTGTAGCTGACTAAACAAGGGGTCAAAGCCTCCTACCAGTTGGTGCTGGTGAATAGAGGAAGTTGGTGCTTCCTTGTCAGTTGTGGCTGACTAAACAGGGGGTTGAAGCCTCCTACTAGTTGTTGCTGGTGAATGAGGGTGTGGGTGCATCCTTCCAGTTGTAGTTGGTTAATGGGGTGTGGTAACATCCTTTTAGTTGGAGCTGAAGAAACTTGGGGAATGTCTCTCCATCAAGTTGTAGCTTCAAAAAAGTTTTGTAAAAGAACATTTTATTAATGAGAAAAGAGTTGGTGGTTTTCCCTGTTGGGTTCCACGATAAAATATTGTGTTCATAAGGGTTTGTTGTTCATCATATATTGCTTAATTGAATAATTAATTTGTGTGCTTAATATGGATGAATATAAAAATAAAAAGTAGGCAATACTGTTTCACCCCCCCTCTCAGTATTGTTGGATATTCCATCACAAGGTTGTGGAGTGGAAGTCTAGTTAGCCACCACGATCAAAAAACCATATAGGGGAAGTTAGGTTACATTGGAAATATAGAAGAGATCATTCTATTGGACTTCTCTTCTTTCTAATGTGTTATTTTTAGGTGCAAGTGGTGGGACATCTTTGATCAAAATAATGTAAAGGAAGATCATGATAGTGGGATGATATGTATCAACTCTAAAAATATGTGGGATGAAGATAAGGAGCCTTATTTTTTCCCAAAACACTGCAACCAA
>JZKD02S1683826.1:84580-102054 GCA_000966675.3 Picea glauca
GGGACCTGAGCCAGGGTAACTACCATATCTTTTATCATTCCCATACATTTAACCTTTCTTGAATCAAACGAGTATAGGTCTCCATAGAGTCTAGTGATTTGGAGCCCTAGCCTCTCCATTATAGTTTTGGGCATAACATTATGTGAAGCCCCGGAGTCTAACATGCAATTATGCAGTAACTGGTCATGTATATTCAGGGTGATATAGAAAGGAGCGACGTTACCTTTGAATCCCTCAAAATGAGGGCCAAAGGTGATGTTAGGTCTATCATCTTCTAGGTTGATAACATCGGAGTGACTTTCTGGCTCGTAAACGCCCATCACTTTGGCAATTTGCTTCCGATAAGTGGGGTTTATTGGTAATTCTACCAAAGGAATCGATATCTTAATTTTATTTAATTCATTTTCAAAATTGTAAGATGTATTGTCTTTGTCCACTTCTTTGGTTAAGAGTTCCAAGCCTTTTTCTTCCGACTTGTTTGTCTGGATCGCTTTATCACTCGTGACCTTAGTCGCAGATGTAACTTTATTTATCAACCCTGTTTCCTTTGTTTGGTTTTCAGCTTGTTTCACCTCAGACTCTTGAGTCTTTGTTATCTTGACTTTATTTCTAGGTAACAATGTCTCTTCCAAAGGAAGTTCATGAGATTGATCCCTTGGCAGGATTTTCTTAGGTTGGTTAATTGAGGTGGGATTATTTTTTGATCTCAGATTGTATCTGGGTTGAAAATCAGCCGCTATCATTTATGTTTCTGGTTGAGATACGCAGAGGTCAGTATGATCATCTTCTTCTTCTTCAATAGATGGTTGAGGAGCATTTAAGGATTTCTCATAATCTTCCCTAGTCAGAAATGGCTGCGAACACTCATCACCGAAACAAGCAACTTCATCTTCTGAATCTCCGAAATCTTGGAGGTCACTTGCTCCTATAAAATTTTTGTTTTTTAGTGGAGCTTGTATTTTTTGATCTTCATTCTTTATTTGCCTCTGTTGACATTGGGGATTTGGGTTTCTCCTGAAGTCCCTTTTGTTAGAAGAATCAGCTTTAGCTTGATCCAACTACATCCTATAGATTTTTTTAGACAGATCTTTAATTACTCGGGCCATATCATCCACTCTATCGTCAGTGTATCTATTTGACCCGGAAGGCCCCGCTGGTTCTCTATAGCGTCTATTATCACGGTTGGTTGTTTCTACTTTAGCCTTCAACTTCCATGAAGCCATCATATTAGATTCTATTTCGACAACATCGTCTTGCATTCTATTCAGGGTGGGTCCTCTTCTTTCTCGCAAAAGTAGGGCAAAATCAGGTTCGAAAGCTCCCGCAAAGGTTACTTTGGCTGATGGTTCAGAAGGTTTAACAGCGGCTGGAATTTTATTATACAGTTTGTTAAATCTTAGAATAAATTCCATAACTGTTTCTGAGTTATTTTTCTTTAGAGACCCAAACTCGGTAAGGTAATATAAGTGATCTTTCCACTCTCCCCAATGTGCGATGAAAGCATCTTCCAATGCATCATATGTACGAATATAAGCTGCATGAAGGTTCCTAAACAAACTTCGAACCTGTCCTTCAAAGGTCTGTACAAGAAGCCTTGAATAAACATCCTCGTGTTCAATACCACAGATATCTGTGAACTGGTCAAAAAAGTTTATATGCTCGGCTGCGGTTAGATCTCCCTCCCCGGTGAACTTAGGGAGATTTTTAATGTAATTGTCAGGTAAATCATGGAGGTGAGCGGGTAAAACGAGGGGAGCATATCTTACTGCTACTTTTGCAAATACTCTGGGTGGAGGGACATTACCTCCTCCTCCTTCGATGCCTGCCATTGACTTGGGAGTGGGGAATGAGGGTGTAACACACTGTTTTGAATCAGGTGAGATAGGGAAGTTCTGTTGAAGAAAGGCTAGTATATCAAATGATAATGATCTTTCTAAAGGACCTTTTCCCTTGTTTTCAGATGGGAAAGATTGATGAATCTCACTCCTAAATTCATAATAGTCTGTTTTCAGATCTCTAGTATCAGATAGAGGGCTGCAGGAAGTAGGAGTTTCTAAAGGGCATTTAGTCTTCAAAAGTGGATTTTTGGGCCTATGAACGGTAGCGGTTGTCTCAGATGAGCCTCTCACTTTTAAAAAATTTTCAGGATTATTAACAGGCGTAATTGGATTTCCATCCGGGTTCTGTCTGGTATGCCTTCTACCAGACGCCAATTTGTGTATTAGTGGAGTCGCCAAGTGAAAGATTTAAAAAAGACTTAAAACGGTGTGCACTCTATGTTCACTATCAAAGAGTAACACTATCAACGAAATAGTTTATCGTTTTCCCAGGGAAAAGATTTTGTAACTTCGTTCCCCGGCAACGGTGCCAGAAAGATGTTGTTCCTGAGACTGTACTAAGGCTTAAAGTACAGTGTCAAGGCATCCGAAAGTATGTAAAAGATAAATACAAAGATATATGTTAACCTTCGGCATAGGAAAATAATGAAGGTTTCTACGTTCTCGCTGTCTAGCTTCCAACTGCTCTTGAGCAGTTATATCATGCTCAATGGCTGCCCATGAAAGTTCTAATTCCTCCCAGGTATTAGTAGTTTTAAGGATTGTATCGAAAATATTTAAAGCGATATGATTTTGATTAGAAAGTCCGGGTTGAATATTTGGTTGAGTAGCTGTAGGGACAGTCATTGAGGAACAGTACCAGTATTGAAACGATTTAACGTGATATTTCAACGCTGTCTCAATTTAGTCGAAATAAGAGAAATTTTTGCATGAAGAACAAAATAAGAATGCAAACTGAAGGCCCTTTCCCGTAACTGTGTTATTTTTCAGTAAAGATGTGGAATGAGAGAAAAACATTTAGCTATGGATAACGTAAGGTTCCTATTAATAGAAAAATCACACATACACAGAAGAAGAAAATGACATAGAAATAATTGACATAGTGTAAATAAATGTAAAATTATGTAAATGCGAGTTGGTCTTACACCTGCTGATAGCCGGTGCAGAGGAAAGACAAGAAACAATTACAGAAATTTAAAATCCCTTCACCATAGTAGTGGTCGTACTAAGTTATAGTGATACACATCAATTATGTAGAGCAAAATGAAAAGGAACAAGAAAACATAACGAAACAAACTTGTAACACAGTCGTGACAGAATCGGGAATCTTCAAATTTGCTTGTATTAACTTCCTTGATGCAAAATCTCTATTACATTCATTACCAAAAAGTCCAGCCTTTTGGTTCTTCTTTGGTGATCTATTTATACAAATTTTCTCTTTCCTACTCCTATTTTCAAAAAGGTGCCAGCTGCCTGCCTCTACGTGACTTAGTGCATATTATACATCTGTCCATAAATTGGATACAAGTTGTGAAAGTTCCGCTTGGCAGCTGTGAGGAGAGAAGACATCCCATCTCTTCTACTTTATTTTTAAAAAGGGCCAGATGCTTGTCTTTGCATAGACTCAGTGCATATCCTACATCTGTCCATGAATTGGGATACGAGCTGAGACGAATCTGCTTGACAAATGGCTTCGGCAAAGTAGCACTCTCGGGCTAATTGTGGAAGTCTATTCCCCATATATGAATCAACCATATCAAGGGCGCCGAGTTGTGTGCTAGGCTGAATCAAATGTCCATCAATTTGAGCCATGTCTACCTTGTCCATCTTAGAGATCTCTGCCAAATTTCTCTCATTTTTCTCCTTCGTGTCGAGGGATATCCGCTCTAAATTCATCTGCCTTAGCGTCTCTGTGTCACCCCCACTTTCCATCCCCAACAGTTCACCATTTATGGATTTGAAAGTTTCTTCTAGTGAATTTGTCACTTTTTGAGCCTGCTCCTTGCTTAGAGTAATATCATGCTCCGAATTTTTTAACAAAATATTTCCCCTAGTCTGTTCACCAATGGTGAGCCCGAAAGACCCTGCTGAAAACCTATTGTTGGTGGCTATCACTGCTTCTTGGAAGGTGATCCGAACAACTTCCACGTTTCTTTCCTTGACAATCAGATTCTCAGAAATCTGATGCATTAATAGGCAATCTCCTCGAAATTCCTCTACTTTGTTTAGCAGACTCTGTTGAGTAGGAAAGATCCTGCCTCGAATGTCGATTGCTCGAGATTTAACAATCTCGATGTCGATCACATTGCTGCCTGCGACCTCTAGCTGAGCCTGTAACTGTGTGATGGTATCCCTCTGGATGTAAAAATGTGCGGTATCTTCCCATCTGAAAATCCGACAAGTCATCATCGCCACATACATATATTGTGGCTCTAATGAAGAAATCGAATACACACCCTTGTCATTCACTCTGAATGTTGCAGAACGCGAAACCCAATGTTTAATCAAACTGGGCATGGTTTTATCAAATTCCTCGCATTCTTTATTTTTGAATTCTTCCAGGAATTCTTTTCCATATGTATATTCGGAAGCTGCTGGGAGCTTATACATAGATTGTATATGCTCTGGTCTGAATGTCCTGACCATGACATGTTGGTCATTTATGATAGTCCTGGCGGGCAGGTCGATGTGATTCAAAGCCCATCGGATCATGTCGTAGTATGGGAGCAACCGAGGTCTGGTTGCAACCCGATGCATTCCCGACTGAACAATTGTCTTATACTTAGTGTTCAGGTCATCCTTTACAATATCATTGTCATCGTCATCCGACTCTGAATAGTTTACCAATTCAGATTGCAGAATGTCTGAAATAAACGACCAGGTGGGTACTGAGCCGCCAGTCCGTGGTGAGGTATCTGAGATGTTGTCCGGACCCTGCGCTGCAACCTCGACATTTGCTTTCGCTGCTCTCCTTGGGACCATGGTTGATGATTGCTTTTTCGCTCTTCTGCAATAGACCTGTGTATACATGCGGAAATGAGTTCTCTCAGAGAAAGGTGAGCTCTGTGCGCTTATGAGAAACGTTTTTTAACAAAGAATGAAACTTTCGTATATATTTGAAAATCCTATACCTTTGAAATAAGTCTGTCAAATCGCAAATAAAACCAAATTTGTTGTAAAAATCCGATCTTATTCATTCGTAGATTTACCCTAATTCTTCATTAATGTCATCAATGTTCGGCGGCTTGACAGGCAACCCGGTTATGGAGAGGAAGTAAATTCCTCGTGAAGTGTGCCAACCTCAATACGCGGGACGTATCTCACTCAATTTTAAAAATTCAAATTTCACAACGTTTAATCATTTTCTCGCCTTTCGTTGTATCGTGAATTTTCTTTTCAGATTTTGACTCTTCAACTCGCGACGTTGCGAGTGCCGATTTTTCCTTAATTAATAATAACCGTGATTTGGTGCATTCTTAATTATATAACTAACCTAATTGTCATATCGCGACTCGGGAATTCGAAGACAAACTTTTGGAAGAATGATATGCCGAGTTGCGATATCGCGATGCGGCGATAATTAAGAATCAGATAAAAAGAAGGAAATCTTAGATTAGGCGACTAATTAATCTCGCTATAATTATGTCACAACTTCGTGAATCTGATTTTTGGACACCTTAACTCGATGAAAGAAAGTTCCAAGTGACGAAGTGCCGAGAACCAAATTTAACCATGGTTAGTTTGTTACCCTTAGTCTCTAACCACGGTTATCACAAAGTCATCGTGTTCTCGGGTATCGGGGCTGCAAGAACAAAAACTCAAGTCTGATGGATGCCGAGGCGTGAAACCCTGATGACGTCTAATCATGGTTTAAAGGTTTAACCCTAGTTAACTCCTTGGACAAAAATTAGAACCGAGTTCGCATTTTCGTGACTCGGGACTTGTAAATTTAAAAAATAAAGTGTCCGACTCGCGAGACCCCGAAATAAAACAAAAGAGCAAACATACTTGCGAAAAATGGACTCCTTCTAAAAGTGACAAAGCATTGTTATTCATGAGACAAGATTTCCAGAGTTTTAAGAAATTAAAAATTGCGTGAGTTAAAAAAAAAAAACAAAAGCGGCTCCAACACCCCACATGCCTGTCCCACCCCAGGAGCGTACACCTTCACTATCACAAGTCCATCGGCTATCCACATCCCTTCCAGGGCTTCAAAAACAAGCTGGATCAGAAGTCTCAGAGTACTGTAGCTATTATGGGACTCTCACCAAGAAAACTCACCTGGAGATATTTTTTCACATGCCTGACAACCTACCTATTCTATCCAACTCCTAAGTTCAGCAGGTAACCTCCGCAAAAAAAATTGGGTATGGGCTCTCTTAATGACAACAAGTCGCATCAGTCCAGAGAAAATGTGGGTAGAAACAACAAAGGATAAGGCACGATATGGCGCAGACACTACGCAGTTGTGTTGTGCTTCACAGAAAAAATAGTTAGCTTCATAACAATGGTGTGCGAGTTTTAGAAGTTGCAGAGATCGAAGATAGAGGAAAATGGTTGGTTGTGTCAAGGCTTTCCCTGTCTCAGTGCATGCATCAGTGGGGGCTATGGTCGACTTCCATAGTGGATACCCTCGCGAGAATGGTAAGGTAACCCCCAACGAGCTAACTTTACCGCCTAAAAAATGCATGTGCCCAGGTTGACACATGTCTTCCTAAAGCTACATGAACTCCACTTAACACTCGTTCCCTTTTCCCAGGAACTTAGGACAACATAGGTTATTTCAAACCTTAGCCTCGAGGAAATAATAATATAATATTATTCCTTTAGAGGTAAGCCCTCTATCTTAGCTCCTATTCCTAGAAACTTAGCCCTTTCCCTTTCCCTACATAATCGATCTTAGTCCCCCATAACTCTTTCTTTGTGGTCAGTCTACACGCAACGATGTAATTTTATTAATGATGTGAGTATTTACATATACAAAATTAGGATCATTGGACTTAGCATCTGGCTCTTCAGCCTAATAAACACATAAGTCTTCTAGCTTATAAATACTTGTCTCACCAGCCTATAAACATAATTCAATTCAGTAGGGGCTTGGCCTTGGGGTGTTAAAGTATCCCTAGCATGTCTAGCGAAATCCTGGCTGGAAAGTCCACCTGGCCCCTTTTGGAAATCATGTCCCCCCACATGCGCATCTTCACATGAGTCCTCATCTTAGGAGGACGATGGACAAAATTCAACGTCGTCTTTGGAAACCTCTCAATAAATAAGAAAAAGGTCTCTCAGGAAAATGGGAAGTTCGAACTCGCACGTATCATAGCCCAACATTTTTCAAGCACTATAAAAAACTACCATAAAAAAATGGTAGACCATATGATACATCATTTCCGTTGCACCAATGAATCAACATAATAAAAAAGAGTCAGCTAATGTGCTTCCCGTCACTGGTAAAATGGGCTATGGTAGTCACTAAGAGTGAGAGGCACCTAACCTCATATGAACCGAAAGAGGCGATTTTTAGTTGTCCACCAGATACCTGAAAATTAGTTGGGGATAATACCTCAACCCCAATATATCATTGAGAGTACATGAGATGAATCTGAGCAGAAACACCTACTGGGACATCTGGGAACTGGGGAAAATCCTCCCCTCTCCTGGTAGCCCAATGATAAAGTAAATATCCTTCTCAGTGGGATGGTACAACTAGTCCATACCCACACGGAAAGCATGTCGATGGACATCCCATCGATGGATCAAATTCACCAATAACCTGGAGTTCCCCTTAAGGGATGTAGCCTCCTCATAGTACTTAAGGAGTTCTACATCCCTAAAGAGAGAATGAATCGTTGGAGTAAGAGGCGAGGGTACAAATCCCTCTCCCTTTGCCTCAACTCCCATTCTCGTATGACATTGTACATGTCCACCTTTTTCTCCTGCTTCTCTCTCTGCTCGCGTCTATGCATGATTAACATATGAAATACATCAACCTCACTCATACATAAAACATTAAAAAATATATAATGAATGATAAATTTATATATAAATACAAAAACTAACTTCCTTCAAAAAATAAGATAATTGCATTGCCAAAAGAACAATCATGCACCATCAGCGGTGCACCCATATATATTGTGAGCACTCTGACCGGTGTGTTAGTGTAAACTAACGCACCGAACAAAATTGTTCTACTGTGTTATGCGGTGCATTGTAAAACAATACTCAACCATGGCACTACACTACAAAAAATATGCCCCCATGGATTACGTTTATCATACGCACCACTTAAACCAAAAAACAAATTAAAATTTTAAAGAAGGTAAACAATTATTTAAAATTAGAAAAAAATGTGTTGTGTATATGTTCCCTACACACACCAATGTGCATAACTAGCATATTCGCACGGTCACATAAAATTTAACAAATTTTCGAGTATGGAACTTTATTACAATGCATTTGGGTCGTTACTATCGCACAGCACACAACACCACCAAAACAATTACTCGGTGCGCCACAACATAATTTTACATTTCTTAGTGGTGCATTTGGTGAAACTGAATACCCTGGTTCCCATGTTTACTGATGCAGGAGCATCACTCCAAGCAAGCTACGTTCTAGCCAGACAACACTTCAAGCGCGCATTCAATGGAGAGGAGAGGCACAACACTCTCACTTTCAAATTTCAAATTTCAAATTTGAACTTAATTGTATTAACTGATTGTAAGGCTGGTAGAGCCAACACCATGCTTGTACGCAAGATGTATTTAGTTGGCCTCTTAATGTTTTGTAAGTTTGAGATCTAGATCCGATTCAGACTAGACAACCATTCAATGTAATTCATTGTAATTAATGAGAGCTGGTGAGGATGGAGGGAAGAGCTCAAGGATCCCCCTTTTGTAAAAAGATCCTTTGTATCTGTAGGAGTAAGTATGTAGACACTGTAGAGAAGACAAAGAGAAGAGAGGAGAGTCGAGACTCTTTTGCAGTCCGAGCTCGAACACATTGTAATTAGACATTGATGTTAATACAAAGCAGTTTTTCCTGCATGTTATTTTGTGTTTGTTGATGAATGTCTTTATGTATTGATGATATGTTGCATATGTATGTTAGATGTGTAGTTGCAAGGATATATAGCTTTCACTGTCTGTTCAGAGTTCTTTGATTCCAGGTCTGGTTCTTTGTGGGTTCATGTAAGAGGTTGCATGACAAAACATTGTCGGTTCTATAAGCTAGTGCAAGGAGTGCACTTCTGAATTCTGTGGAATTCTAGACAAAGACGTGACAAGAGGGTGCACCAGAGGAATTCATCGACTCAAAGAGGAAGCCTCAAGGTTGCTAAACACATTGGAGGTAAGACTGTGCAGAGGAGGGCACAGAGATAACATAACCACTAAGGGTTTTGTGGAAGCTCTGCCAGGAGGGCATTGAGCAAGTGCATAGAGTGCACAAAAGGAACTCTATTTCGAGTTCAGTGAGAAAAGAAGATGTCTGAGGTTCTATAGAATATATGCCAGGAGGGCATTGAGCCAGTGCAAGGAGTGTACCAAGAATAACTCTCTTTTGAGTCCTGAAATAGGAGAAGTGTCAAAGGGAAGACACTCACAAGGTTGTTGAATACCCTATAGGCTCTGCAAGGTGTGCATCGAGCAGAAGGATGCCAAGAGGGAGTGAGGCATTTCTTTCTAAGAAATGGACTCAAATTTGAGTTATTATAAATCTCAGCAGCACAAGGAGTGTGCGAGAGTGGACTTGTTCTAAGTCCATAAGCTGAGAAGAGAAAGTGCAAGAAGAACAAACACAGAGAATCCCTTTAAGGTTTCACAGTCGACAAATCTCAGGAGGGATAGCGTTCCTAAACGCAGGCGATATCCAAATGAATCGAGCTCGCAAAGGAAGCAAAGGTTTCATCCTTTGAAGCATTCGAAATCTTCCAAGGCTCGGAGAGAGTGCGTGCTCAGGAAGGAGCAATAGTAGCCATTGGATTGGCATTGGGAGGAAAGATCTGGACTGTTGAATTTACATCCAGACAACAGGAGGAGGTCGTGCAGGAGAGTAGCTGAGACGGATGATGGAGACACTTCGAGGGAGAAGTGTCGAGTTGATGTGAGCCGTCGATCTCGTCTCAACCCACGTCATTGGATCATATCATGAATTCGGGGATCGTGAGTTTGGAGGGCAAACCAAATATCTTTGGTTCCGCAAAGTCCAAAGTTGCAAGGAATAGGGAAGAAGATCCAGGTCGTTGGATCCAGGCCACAGGAGAACCATGGGATCAGAACTTTCATGGTTATCTCCTATCGGGGGTTCGAAACTTGAGAGAGTTTCTTTTTTACTGCAAAAGTCGTGAAGTGTCGAGTGCCAAGGGCTCGTGCAAACATGTGGCCCATTCATAAGTGGGGATCGCGTGGCTGATAGGTGGCATGTCAATAAAACGCCCGGAGAAAGGTGGAAGTGGTGACATGTGGTGGACACGTGTTTGGAAAGGGTCAACTCATCGTTGACTTATCGTGATTCGTAGATTCACAAAGGAGGAGAAGGAGGAATCAACACTCCAACTCATGAAGCTACGAGTTGCGAAGGGTGTCAGAGTTAAGCCCTAGTGAGTGGTTTCTTGTAGAAGCGCTAACGAGGAAGGAGCCATACCCCTATCATCATCTCGGTTATCGGTGGTTTGCGAAAGAAGAGTTGAGGGTCTTCGACTCACAAACTCGCGAGATCACGAGTCACAAAGGATGCTTGCGTTAAGGCTGGTTGTGGCTATTGGAGGAAGTGAAGATCGCACCTAGTGCTTGTGTGCACAGGTGGGGTTTTCGAAGGACCTGTAGATCATATTTGTGAGGTTCCAATAGGGATCTGAGAGAGATGCTTTGGCTCAAGGAGATTAGAATGATCCTATGCGGATCTCGGCCCGAGGGTCAGGGGTCTGTGTCAGTGTATGATGCAGGAGCATCACTCCAAGCCAGCTACGCACCAGCCAACCAACACTTCAAGCACGCATTCAATGGAGAGGAGAGGCGCAACCCTCTCACTTTCAAATTTCAAATTTGAATTTAATTGTATTAAATGATTGTAATGCTGCTAGAGCCAACACCATGCTTGTACGCAGGTTGTAGTTATTTGGCCTCTTAATGTTTTGTAAGGCTGAGATCTAGATCCGATTCGAACTAGATAGCCATTCAATGTAATTCATTGTGATTAATGAGAGTTGGTGAGGATGGAGGGAAGAGCTCGAAGAACCTCCTTTTGTAAAAAGATCATTTGTATCTGTAGGAGTAAGTCTGTAGAGCCTATAGAGAAGACAAAGAGAAGAGAGGAGAGCCGAGACTCTTTTGCAGTCCGAGCTCGAACACATTGTAATTAGACATTGATGTTAAAACAAAGCAGTTTTTCTTGCATGTTATTCTGTGTTTGTTGTTGAATGTCTTTATGTATTGATGATATGTTGTAGATGTATGTTAGATGTGCATTTGCAGGGATAGATATATTTCACTATTTGTTCAGAGTTATTTGATTCCAGGTTTGGTTCTTTGTGGGTTCATGCAAGAGGTTGCATGACAAAACACTGTGGGTTCTGTAAGCCAGTGCAAGGAGTGCACTTCTGAAATCTGCGGAATTCTAGACGAAGACATGCAAAGAGGATGCACCAGAGGAAGTCATCAACTCAAAGAGGAATCCTCAAGGTTGTTGAAAACCTTGGAGGTAAGACTTTGCAGAGGAGGACATAGAGATAACAAAATCACTTAGGGTTTTGTGGAAGCTCTGCCAGGAGGGCATTGAGAAAGTGCATAGAGTGCACATAAGGAACTCTATTTCGATTTCAGTGAGAAAACTGAACATATGAGGTTCTGTAAAAGCTCTTCCAGAAGGGAATTGATCCAGTGCAAGGAGTGTATCGAGAAGAACTCTCTTTCGAGTCCTGAAATAGGAGAAGTGTCAAAGGGAATACACTCACAGGGTTGCTAAATACCCTATAGGCTCTGCAAGGTGTGCATCGAACAAAAGGACGCCAAGAGGGTGTGAGGCATTTCTTTCTAAGAAATGGCCTTGAATCTAAGTTATTCAAAATCTCAATAGCACAAGGAGTGTACGAGACTGGACTTGTTCTAAGTCCATAAGCTCAGAAGAGAAAGTTCAAGAAGAATGCGCACAGAGAATCCCTTTGAGGTTTCACAGTCGACAAAGCTTAGGAGGGATAGCGTTCCTAAACACAGGCGATATCCAAAGGAATTGAGCTCGCAGAGGAAACAAAGGTTTCATCCTTTGAAGTGTTTGAAATCTTCCAAGGCTCGGAGAGAGCGCGTGCTCAGGAAGGAGCAACAATAGTCGTTAGATCAACACTAGGAGGAATGATCTGGACTGTTGAATTTACGTCTAGATAGTAAGTGGAGGTTTCCCAGGAGAGTAGCTGAGACAAACGATGGAGACACTTCGAGGGAGAAGTGTCGAGTTGACGTGAGCCGTCGATATCATCTCAACCCATGTCATTGGATCATATCGCAAATTCGGGGATAGTGAGTTTGGAGGGCAGACCAAATATCTTTGGTTCCGTGAAGTCCCAAGTTTTGAGGAATAGGGAAGAAGATCCAGGTCGTTGGGTCCAAGCCACGAAATAAACCTGGGATCATAACTTTCGTGGTTATCGCCTATCGGAGGTTCGAAACTTGAGAGAGTTTCTTTTCAACTGCAGAAGTCGTGAAGTGCCGAGTGTCGAGGGCTCATGCAAACATGTGGCCCATCCGTAAGTGGGGATCATGTGGCTAGTAGGTGGCGTGAAAATAAAACACCTGGAGAAAGGTGGAAGTGGTGATAGGTGGTGGACACGTGTCGTTTGGAAAGGGTCAACCCATCGTTGACTTATCGCAAGTCGCGACTTCGCAACGGAGGAGCAGGAGGCATCAAAACTCCACCTCGCGAAGCTCTGAGTTGCGAAGGGCGTAAGAGTTAAGCCCTAGCGGGTGGTCACTTGTAGAAGCGCTAACGAGGAAGGAGACATACCCGTATCATCATCTCGGTTATCTGTGGTTTACGAAAGAAGAGTCGAGGGTCTTCAACTCACGAACTTGCGAGATCGTGAGTCACGAAAGACGCTTGCGTTAAGGCCAGTTGTGGCTACTGGAGGAGGTGAAGATCGCGCCTAGTGCTTGTGCGCACAGGTGGGGTTTCCGAAGGACCTGTGGATCGGATTTGTGAGGTTCCAATAGGGATCTGAGAGAGCCGCTTCAGCTCAAGGAGATTAGAACAATCATGTGTGGATCTCGGTCTGAGGGTCGGGGGTCTGCATCATTTACCAACGCAATGTGTAAAATATATCTGATAAGGGCAGTGTGCTATGTACTTTAACGCCCCTGTGTGTTATCAGTACTTTGACTCGCCGCCCCACCAGTGAAATGATTTTCTTAGGTGCATCATTAAATTAACGCACCAGTGCATTTATGTTTACCAACACACTGCCAATAAATGTAACAAGGTACATGGTGCAAGCCGAGAGCCTCAAACACACCGTGTAGTTATGTTTTTTTTTTTGGACTTAAAATTGCACTCAATTTTAAATTTTAAACCGGTGAAAACTTAAGTTATGAAGAAACAAGGAGATTACTTTGACATTTTGTCATCAGGGAGGTATGGTTGTGACGTACTAAAAAAAACTAAATTTTCCCACCGTTTGGAAAAATTTGAAATTCAAGCACCCAACAAGAGTTGAAAGGAAATCATTGATGGAAGGGTGCTTCAAATAGGAAAAGGTTTCACCGGTGATTTTGAGCTCTACATCACTGAAAATGGTAAAAATGATTTTTACCATCGGTAATTGTTTTTAATAAAACCTTGTTCTGGTGCACCCATTTCACAACCGCACCGAGCCATACATGTTTAATGAGCGCACTGGTTATATATTAAAAAAAAACATCCCTAGCATGGTGTGCATGTGTTTGTGTGCGCACTGGTGCATATACAACTCCATAACGCACCGCCTTTTATTTTTTTGAAAGACTACAATATTGCGATTTTTTTTGTTTAAACATGACATAGTGCAGCATAATAATAGACTCCTCATTGCACTTGGATTTATAAAGTGCGCTGCCTAAATTTAGAAATTAACCCTAACAAGGTGCTCGTGCGCATGATACAATGGAGGGCACTGGTATATTTTTTTGACACAATCCTACATTGTTGCGTAAACATTTTTTATTTAACCATATGATGGTCTGCTCTACTAATAACGTAGTGGTGCTTCCATTGTTACGTTGCTCAGAGTGTATTTTTAAAACAAGGCTATTACAGTGCATCATTATTTTCTGATGCGTCCTTATTTCCGCAGTGCATCGGATAATATTGTTATTTATTTGAAATAACCCTACTATGGTGCGCTAGTTTTGAGGGCATCGATGTGCCTATTGTTGAAAATGCACTGGTGCATTATGTACTTATAAAATCATTGGTGTAAAAACATCTGCTAAAACTTGTGGTCACTCACCTCTGCTAGTATCATTCACTATAAATAGATTTTTGGGATATTTTTATAGGGGCACCCACAAAACCCTCTATTAGAGGATTTTTTCCTTGTAGTGCACCAAAGGAAGATAAACCACAAAAATAATCAAAATAAAGATTACTATAACCACATATTTCAAGTTTATTTGTATCTCTCTAACTTCCCTTAGGATATTGATTGATTGTCTTGTATTCTCCTCCACCAATATGAGTATGTTTTATGTTATGTGATCCTTCAATGTGATTGTATATTATATTAGAGATGAAATATACTTGAGTTTCTACAATGTGATGATATTGTGTTGTGAGTTGTTATCTTTATTTTGTGTCAAGTATTCTTTGCTATGTGTCACTTTCACATATGCCAAAAAATTCTAAATGTTCCTCAACTTGATTATGCTCCCTTGATGATGGAATTTGATTCTCCACCACTATTTCCCACACCAATATTTCATCAAGATACTCCTTTTGTTGTTAAAATTCTCTACGTTCCTCTTCTCTAAAGATGACATCTTCACTATAAGTACTCATGTGCTCATATAGAAGCCATAAACTATATACATTGACTCCCACAAGCTCTCGATATCTAATGAACACGCAAATTTTATATCTTTTAGCCAATGTTTTATTATGTCCCTTAGGTATACTCATATAATCCTGACTACAAAGGATCTCAAGTGAGAAATAAATGTCTTCCTCCCACTCTAAGCTCCCTATGGTATTTTTTCACCCAAGGCTAAACTAGGTGAGAATTTGACTAAGTAACAAGTTGTTGCAATTTGTTTAACCTTGGAACCTTTACATAATGTTTCATCAAATATCATGCACATTCGACTCTCCACTAGAATGTGATTCATCCTCTTAAACACTCCAATTGTTTTTATGGATACTACGGTTTATATTCCTACCTTCCAATATCATGTATTTCAAAAAATTCATAAAACTCTTTTGAGCAATATTACCCACCAATGCCACTTCATATGCCTTTCAAAGTTTCATCTCTGCACTACTTTCCCTCTCCCCCATAGAAATAAAAATATTGAAGGATCTAATGATGTCACTTTTCTTCTTCATAAATACAACCCATGTCTTTATATTGAAATCATATATAAAAGTGGAAAAGTACTAAGAACAACCAATAGAGGTCATATTCAAAGGCCCACATATGTCAAAAATCACTAACTATAATATTTGTTTCTCTCTATGAGAGATTAAATAAAAGATAATCCTTTCATATTTACGCAACACAATTGATTCAAAAAACTCAAAGGAATTAGTGTTAAAGTTCATAGCTATATTCATTCCTTTGGAGTGCTTGTCTTGTCAAATTTGCTCATTAAAGCGGTCCATCCTACTATGTTAATTCATGCATCCTTTGGCTCTTTCTTATTCTTCCATAGATTCTTGAATATTTTCAATTGTTGTAACATTTATATTAACTTCAAGATGAATAGTACCATTCAACCTATAGAGATTACCAACCTTGATGCTCTTATAAAATATCAATGTACCTGTCAAAAAATTGACATATTCTTTGTTAAAATCAAATCAACCCTTACACCATTGAATTGGCTCATAAAAAAACATTTTTCCTCAACCTAATTACTTGTCTCACATTAGGCCAATACCTTATTATTCCATCTTTATATTTTATTGGAATGTATCATCTACCTACTATATTATAGGCTATGCCATCTCCTAAGAAGATCCTTCCTTGATCTAACTAATCATAGGAATCAAACAACCCCATACGATGATTCATATGGAATCATGCTCTAGAATCCATAAGACATGCTTCACTATAGGCTTGAGAAGATAATCATGAGCTTGTAAAATACAATGCCATTTTTTCTTGGTCATCCTTGCTAGTAGAAACCACCATAGTGGCATCCTTTTTTTATTTCCTTTGTAGAGAGGGAAATCCTTCGTTATATTCCCCTTTTAGTTGCATTTCTAGTACAATACTTCAAATTTCCTCATGGCATAGAGGTGTTGATATCATTCTCTCTTATCCATCTTAATCCATTCGTCATCACTTATATTTTTAGTGTCCCAACAACAATAGTTCATAAGTATTTATGTATCATCATATCTTCCGTCTTCATCTTTCATAGAGTAAATTTGTAACCTTTAAACTTATCAATATCCACCTTATTTTCCATTTTCCATTATTCTTTAATTTTTTCCCCTTATCCCTAATTCTTCCAAGCCAAACACCTTTCTCAGGAACCATCGATAAATCTAATGAGAACTTTGAGAACTTTGGAACACAACTCTTAAACCTAGACAATTCTTCCAAGCCAAACACCTTTCTCAGGAACCATCGATAAATCTAATGAGAACTTTGAGAACTTTGGAACACAACTCTTAAACCTAGACAACTTTGACAGAAGGGAAAAATTTGGCTATTATCATTTTTCCTTATATAAAGACTAAATATTTGAGGCAATTGTTGTCTTATCTTAAAAGCATAGAGCATATTTTACAATTCTTTTTTTATAAATGGAAATGAAATATTTACATCTTGGAAACAAATTGTTATACTTCTTCAACAACTTCAAGATCTTGAAATTATACTCGTGTAGATACATCTTAACTTTGGATGAATCATGTTTAGAGAGGGAACGAATCACTCAAGTTGCAAGTATTCAATCTAAAAAAAAATCACCTCAAGTTGCAAGTATTCAATCTAAAAAAAAATCACCTCAAGGGACTTGATGCCTACCATCCCATGATATATTGAGTTAATATGCATCTACATAGGTTTTTAATAGGTGTGTATGTGTGCATATTATATATATGTGTGTGTCGTTTTTAATAGGTGTGTACATGTGCATATTATATATATGCATGTGTGTGCACGTTCCAAGTGTCAATTCCATGTGGAGCACTAAGGAATTACACATCTGCACTATCTTATTATTGAAATGCTTTAACCAATCATCAATTTTTTATTATTTTCAATTGATTTATGGATATTAAATTATTTTAGTTAAGGTGGACATTGAAATAGGTGCTTTATACATCCCACTATGAGGGAGATGTGTACTTCCTTATGTTCTCAAGATGAAGTTGACATGTAGAATTTAAATAATGGATATTTGTAATTCTATAACCCAATATGATGGATAATTCCTTCAGTGAGAA
>JZKD02S1683826.1:117611-129615 GCA_000966675.3 Picea glauca
AAATGAGAATACAATGATATATGCAACATTGAAGTTGATAAAAGACAATATTTTTTAAGAACCTAAAGTTGAAATTGTAACATCTTATCAAAATCACAATTGACAAACAGTCAGACGGTTGTTACATTGTTACCATGTCGCAGAAGATGATCCAGTAGAAGAATACCCACACAATATTTAGATAACATAAGTTGAAGGGGAAAGAGAATTAGAAGGCCCACATTTACAGTCAGAATATTTTTTTGTACCACTGAAAATAAAGAAAGTCAATATTGGAACATAAGAGAATCCAAAAATTGCAAGTATTGGTGACTATTGGGACAACCAAATAGTGGAAAGAATAACATAACTAATGCGTGAATATAATGATATATTTCCAACAAAGTTTTCATAAATGAAAGGGGTTGAAGGGGGAATTGGAGAAATGAAAATCCCTCTACATCTATATTCCAGACTAGTAAGACAGAGACCCTATAGGCTAAATATATTATATAAACAAAAATTTAAGGAAGAGAATGATAAAATGTTATAGGCTAGTATAATATAACCTGTCGAAGAATCTGAGTGGATTATCCCTATGGTATTTCAAGAGAAGAACCGAGGGAGATAAGTATCTATGTAGACTTGAGGAAATTGAATGATGTATTTTTGCATGATCCCTTCCCTACTCCATTTACAGATGAGATATTGGAAAATGTAGGAGGACAAGAAGAATACTCATTTACTGATGGATTTTCAAGGTATCACCAAATCACAATAGAAAAGAGGATCAGTATAATACTACATTTTCCACAAAATATAGGTCCTACCAGTACACAATGATTCCCTTTTGGTTGAAAAATGATAACATTTTAAAAACAATATTTAAACAATTTTCATTTATATGTTGCACCAAAGCATTAGGTAGAATATGACTAATTCCAATACCAGGCCATGAGTCCACCCCTATTATGAAATTTTATTCTTTTCCTATTCTCCATGCTAATCCTTCCCCAATTACAAAAAAAGAGTGGAGAAGTGTTTTCCAAATTATTATTAAGAGTGGAGAAGGGTTCCCAATCCATTCCTCTATAGATTCAGAAAAGATATATTTCTGGTACACCACCTGAGTCCACAATTTTTTTGAAGTGATCAATCTCCAACTTGATTTGGATTTTAGGGCCTTGGAGAAAAGAAAAATATTTTTGAGCCCCGATCCTCCAAGTTTTTTTGGAACTGCCACTACATTCCATTTAACCTGGAGAGAAACAAACTAATCCTTTGTACTAGCCCAAACAAATTTAAGACAAATTTTCTAAGCTATTTCCAAGACACTTTTTGGGATCTAAGCTAAGGACATCCAATAGAATGGGATGTCTTCTAAGACATACTTTTCTAGAAACAACCTATCGAAATGATATAACTACCTAAAGCTCCACCCATGTTTTCTAATTTAGCAATAAGCCATTTCCAGTCTTCTTTCCTATAATTTTTTGGCTTGAGTTGGAAGCCCAAATATTTGAGACCTGTCTCCAACTCTCATTGCTCAAAAGGGAAAATGTCCATATAACTCCTTTTTTCTTCTAACTACATATTGTGTGTTGATAGGGTGGACTTTATTTCATTTATCTTCATACCTATGGCCTTTTTAAACACTTCCAATATATCAAACAACTTATGGGAATCACACCTTTGTCTTTTGGAGAAGATCAAGATGTCGTCAACAAAAACGAGGTGGGTGATGTTTAAATATGAAGATATCTCAATACCATGGAACTCGCCACGTGATTTTTTTTCTCCTATGGATCTGTTGAGTTCTTCCACAATTAGCAGAAAAAGAAGCAGAGATAAGGGGAATCCTTGCTTGAGTCCCCTCTCTGCATGAAAGAAAGACAAGGTCGAACTATTAATTAGAATTGCAAAATAAAATAATGTTATACAACACATTACCTAATTGATGAAAGGAACCTCAAATCCTAAGTGGGTTAGAAGCATCAGAATATATAGCCAGTTAACTCGGTCATAGGCTTTTGAAAGATCAATATTTAAGATTTCCCCTTTTGCATTTGGAGTCTTCAGACTATGTGTCACCTCGTGTGCCACCCCAACAACTTCTGTAGAGATATGCAGAGTTGTTGAATACTTTGTAGAGATCTTCCAGGAGGTCATTGAGTAGGTGCAAGTGTGCACAAGTGAACTATGTTTTGAGTTCAGTGAAGAGAAGTGTCATATGATGACACTCAAAGAGTTGTTGAACACTATGTAGGAGAGCTCTACAAGTTTTCATTGAGAAGATGTAAGAGATGCATTAGTGAGCCTGAAGAGTTTAGGACTCAAGAAAATACCTATGCAAAGCGTGTGTCGGGTCATTACTTAGACAAGTGTCGAGGAGGAATTAAAGGTTTCAAGCAAGTGAAAGAAGTGCACAAATAAGCGAGCTAATTTCAAGTTCGTAATCTCGGAAAGAAGAAAATTGAGTTTCCAGGAGGGAACCAGAAAAATCCTTCTAGGGGGAAGAAGGATTCATTGAAGGAACAAAGGGAAGAATCCTTTAGGAGTCTGAGTAATTTCAAGCTCAGGAGAGATAGTTTAAATCTTAGTAGAGAGTGAAAAGGCCGACAATAGTTCAAGTAGTGTACTGTGATTCAAGTGCAAGGAGTGCACAAAATCAAATTTATTTGAAGTTCCGAAGCTCAGGAGGAGAGGCAAAAGTTGAGACCTAAAAGTTGGACTCACAGGGGAAGGTTCAGAACTCGAACCTTTGAAAATTATTGAGAAATCCTTCATTCTAAGGAAGGCATAGACACAACCAAGGAGAAGTTACAAAATATATTAGATCTATTGTTGGAAGTGATCAGGATCGTCAGATCAGGGTCCAAGACAAAGGAGAAGCATGTCGAGCAAGAAATTCAGATCCTAGCCATTGGTTCTGAGTGGGAAGGATCAAAAACCATCGTATCCAGGTAAAGTGCATGGAATTTAAATTATTTTTCAAGTGCATTGGATTAAGGACTCATGAAGTCCCGAAGTGGATTGGGACCGTACATCATCTGGAAGGGACATGTGGTGGACATCCACACACTTCGGAAAAAGAGCACTTCAGAGAAAAGTGGGAGTGGAGTGTGAAAAAATCCTGAAACCAAATGTTGTGAAGCAGATCCTGGTCATCGATTTCTAGGAGGCATGTGGCATCAGATATGGAGGTCCGAAGGTATAACACTCTGGAAGAGAGAAGGAGTGGAGTTGTGAATTCCCGAAGTCGTCAGGGGGTTGAAGCAGATCTGTGTCATCGATCATGTAGGGATAGTTGTCATTGATCATGTAGGGAAAAGTGTCACCAGATCCTACACTTTGGATTAGGAGCACCTTAGAGGTTTGAAGGTCTTCAAAGAGCAGGATCGTTGAAGTCATGAAGTGGCGAAGTGAATCTAATTCGTCGGTATCGAGGAAGATACATGGAAGCAAATCAGAGAGTTTGTGAGAAAGAGATCTGGAATATTTGCGTGGAGAAAATAGAAAACTTTGCAAAGTTGCAAATCAGTGAATTAAATTTGGACCGTTGGATCTAGAAGGGTACGTGGCGGAGATATGCATACTTTGGAGGAAAACACTTTGGAAAAAAGTCTATGTGGAGGGTGAAAAATCATCGAAGTCGCGAAGTAGCAAAGTCCTTTGAGATCGTCATTCTGAGGAGGACACATGTGAACAAAGAGACACAATAGTCGTTGATGAATGGAGGGACACATGGAGAGTGAAGGTTTACCTCAGAGGATTGATACTCCAAAAGAAAGAGAGTAGAGGGGCACTGACTACAGTTTTCCTGAAGGGGAATCAATGGACATCTCAACCGTTGATTGAGGTGGGTACATGGCATTCAATCCATAGCTTCATGTGGAATTACTTCATGGAAAATGGGACTTGGAATGTTCAAAACTCCCAAACGGTGAAGTCCTGAAGTAGATCACGATTGTTGGCTTTTAGAGGAGCACAGACTGTACATCTGGTCCAAGTGAGTTTGTCAATTCAGAGTGCGGGGAAAAAGGAGGTAGGTGCGTTAAAAAGCATCGAATCTTGAACTATCTATGTGGATCACAGTCATTGGCTATTGGAGTAATGTGAGTCATAGATCCCTCCCGGTAAGTTCGCTGGTTTGGGATTCAGGTAAAAAGGCTTTAGCTCCAGTTGAAACCGTCGAAGCCTTTGTTGGCCACTATAATTGCTTATTAGTTAAACAATCAAGTGTTACATAAATTGTCAACCCAGGGAAGTCTGTTTATTTCAAAGGCAATCACACACTGTATATGCTCAATCTCAAAAGAAATCTAGAATTGTAGTAAAAGTACACTAATCACACCTTGCTTTGAACAGACTGAAATTCTACTTTGAATTATAGTAAAAACAATCTATCTATTGCAGAGTTTTAAGATTCAAAAAGAAATAACTATCAAAACAATCATGGATTACATTAAGAAATAACAACCTGGGGAAAAGGAACTTTTCAGCACACTGCAAAGAAGACTAACTTTTCTATAACAAAGAACAGGACCCTATTCCCCAAAGCAGGAATCTTCAACACCTGTCTCTGACTATCACACTTTCATAAACTCATCAAATAGAATCACCAATCAAAATGATTAAAATCTACCGAATACTAACTATTATGTGACAGAGAACAGGACCCTATTCCCCAAGCAGGAATCTTCAACACCTGTCTCTGATTATCACACTTTCATAAACTCGGGATTACCAATTAGAATGATTAACAATTACCTAGGAATGAATTGTATGAAAACAATGTAACAATCAGTGGAAGCAGTGTTTCAGCAAAATAGAGTTTCAGCAAAACAAAGTTTCTGCAAAACAGAGTTTCAGCAAAACAGAGTTTTAACAAGGTATGAATAAAAACAATACTAACATACTACAGAAAATAATGGGTGAATCTTGTGAGGAAGGTGGGCCCTTTCCTTCTCACAAGATTCCCCAGAAATGAAAGAAACTAAGAAAAAATGCTCAGAATGATTTTTTATTCATCTGTCAAATGTGTCAAGTTACAATATCCAGCGTGAACATGCTCCTTCTCTCTGATTCGTCTCTAGCTAAGCCTCTTGTAATCCCCCTCTAATGCCCATTTCTCACTATTTAAAGAGGAGAATCCTCTTAATACAATTGATCATAAAATTACATGTGTAAATACAAATCCTATTCTTAGTCTGATCTAATCTTCTATGCTGAAATAGGATATTTTGATCTCCCGTAGCAAAATGTTGTTACAGTAGTTGGAATGGTGTTGGCTTGAGGTGTAGCTGTTGCGGCCGGTGTAACATTTCCTTTATTTATCTTCTTGTTACTGTTGTTTGTATATTGTTTCAGCATCGCAAATCACAGACTGTTTCAACAATGGGATTTGCGTTTTGTTTGACTGTTACAGCAATGTGGTCTCAAGCAAGAACGATGGTTGGTGTTGGATTAAGGTACGGTTGTTGCGGCTAGTG
This sequence comes from Picea glauca, assembly GCA_000966675.3. Classification (NCBI taxonomy): domain Eukaryota; kingdom Viridiplantae; phylum Streptophyta; class Pinopsida; order Pinales; family Pinaceae; genus Picea; species Picea glauca. Next base: position 123,083 of record JZKD02S1683826.1, read on the forward strand.
TAACAACTCATTCTTGTTACTATTGTGTGAAATGTTGTTTCAACATCACAAATCATGGACTGTTTCAGCAACGGGATTTGCATGTTGTTTGACTGTTTCAGCAACGGGTCTTCAAGCAACAACAGTGTATAATCTGTAGTTCAAATGGTTTCAGCAATTATATATTTCTGATCGATGGCTAAGTATGAGAGTAATGTAAAATTACATGTAAAACAAATTAAACATATAGCAAAGAGAAGAAACGTTATATACCTTTGGAAAAATAGGTTAAGGTGATAATGTAGGCTTAAATGTGAGTGGGAAAAGGATGTAGTGATAGAAAAAAGTATGAACAAAAAGGTACATTATAGGGTCCTAACATCCCCCCCAACTAAAAAGGTTGCATGTCCTCAGGCAACTTCAATCTAAATCAGAATCCGAATACCGACTCTGGGCGTGCAAATTACTTAAGCAGTAGCTGTGGAAAGTGTTGTCTATTGGAGCTCTGAATCCTTGAACGCGTTGCAGCCTTTGCCAAGTTGTTGTTTCAACCTTCTTGGGAAAATTATGATGAACTTGATATTTCTCTGCTGGAATCCATAGAATAGGAAAATGGAACTGATAACCTATCCAATTTTCATCACATTGCTGGACACATTTGATGTAACTTGGTACCCGGGAGATTGTTGTCTGAAGATTGGTAGGACTAAAGGGATTTTGCTCTTGGCTTTTCTCAGAAGATTGTTGCCAAAATGTGTTATTTGCTTCTAGGGAAACAGTCTATGTGGATTTAATAAATTGTTGGAAATCCTGAAGTACTATTTCCTATAGTTGCCTTATGTATTGGGTCATCCCTGGTTTCTTCAAAAATTTGTAATATTTTGTAACAAAGGTGGCAACGTTATGTGGTTCTGGCCGTATCGAGAGGAGACAGTTATATTCATTGTGCTTGGTAGCTAGAAAATCATTCTGCCACGTAATCTGATTGTTAAGGAAGGAGGTGAATGCCTGAATCTGGATGTCACCGACAAGAGGGTTAAGATTAAGCTGTCGGTTCTCAGGGATGGCCTCATTATGAAGATATGCCTCACATAGTAGGTGTTGATCAATAGTAGAGGCTTCTGCAAAAGTTTTAACAAAATATACTGGATTGAACACTGCATGAGGTCTTCCTTCTTTGATTGATTTAATCTGAAAAAATGTAAGTCGTTCTATGAGGAAAAGAGAGTAATTTGAGGATGGTTTCCTAGCAGCCAACAATTTTTGTGCCAAATCAAACATCAGGAGCAATTTGCCTTTTAGCTCTTCATTATGCTTCTTATGGGCAGGGGATTCTTGGCGTATTTGATCCAAAGCTTCTCAGTTTGAATAGATGTGGTTTAGCTAAAGTAGTCTGTGCTCCTACAGGTTTTTGTCTTGTGTAACAACAAACTCTTTTTTCCATTTGTCCATTATAGCCTGCTCATCCCATGGTTGAGTTTGTGTTTCAACATCGCAAGTGATAGGCTGAGGTAGGGTCTGAGTGGCTTGTTCCACAAGAGTATGGGTACTAATCTTTCTAGGAGGGGCAGATTCATCAATAGGTAGTGTTTATACAGCTTTACTAATAAAAACATGGGCTTCAGATGTAGCAGTTGTTGTAGGCCAGGGTTCATTTTGAATTTTGGAAGGTCCTACTGGTTCTTGAGTAATAGTAGGGTGTTCTTCTTCTTTAACTGCAAAAGTTGTAGGTGCAGGGGAAGCTCCAGGCATTGGAATTTGAACTATTTTGTAACCTGCTTGATAGTAAATGTCCCCACATTAACTGCACATATACTCTCTACACTATTCATCTTTTGTGTTTTCCTCTGTCATGGATTCTATGTGAGCTAAGGTATACAATTTAAGTTCCCTGTCATAGGCTTCCTTTACTGTTACCAACTCCTGCTTGTAGGCTTCCAGTTCGGATCCTAGGAACTCGTTCTCTTGTAAGAGAGAGACCATTGTTGGTTCTGGTTGTTGGTATTTCATGGGTGTATCAAGAGGGGTGACTGGTTCTTGTGTAATAGTCACAACCGTAATAGCTGGTTCTTGTGGAGAAGCTACAAGATCGACAGCTGATTCTTGTGTTTCAACTTCTTGGTGTAAAGAAAGTAGTGTTGCGGCACCCTAGGCGTCTGATTCTTGTATTTCGGGAATGAAGTTAGCAGTTGGTTCTTGTGTTTCATCTGTAGCTGGTTCTTGTGTAACAACTATATTTGGTTCTTGTGTTTTAGCTACTGAATGAGTAGATGGTTCTTGTGTTTCGGCTACTTGATGTAAAGAAAATGATGTCGTAGCATCTTGTGCTTATGAATCTTGTGTTTTAGTCCCCAGGGGTTGAACAGGTAAAACTTCTGGGGTTTGGGAGGGTAGAGGTGTATGGGTTTTTAACAAAATGGGTTATGGGTTTAGGGAAGTGGTCGTAGTGGCTACTCTTGTTGAAGCCCTCATTCGTTTTTTTTGTAAAAAGGAAGGAAAAGTAGGAATTTGCTTCTTTCTTTTGCATGTGGGTTTTTCCTTAGTGACGGGGCAGGGAGGGTTATCAGGTTTTTCTTTTTCAGAATCATCGCTAAGGATATGAACAGTAGGGGTAGATGATTCTGGTAAGTTGTGGGGTGAACTTGTTATGATAGAAGGGTTAATTGAATCAATTGGATCTGTAGGTGGATTGATACGTATTTCCGGAGGGTCAGGAAGGTGTTGTGGTTGTTCTTCATGAGGATGTTCAGCAGCTTCCTGAGGGTTTATGGGTGGATTGTTTAGGGGAATTTTTTTTTGGGAAAAACCCTTTTGGATGAGTAGTTGAATGAGACAGTGATGGGTGAGGGAAAGGGCGGGATTTTTATCCTGTTTGCAATAATGCGACATGTTTCTAAGACATCCGAGCAAATAGTAAGGAATATTGACCAGTCTAGCATGTCGTAAATGAGATAACAAGACAAAATCGTACTGGTAGACTACCTGGTATCGGCCTTCATAGGTGAGATAGTGCTTGACAAACTATGTAACTTTCGACCAAGGAGGCGACAACGAGCTAAGTCGAACACCCCAGCCTTTAGGTTCAACTTGTTCTCCTGGCAAGAGGAAATCCTACTGGGCATTAAGGATAATGTGTTTGCAGCTGAACCAACGAATGCCAGTGACGTGAAGACCCAAAACCTGTGCTATATCATCCTCTGTGACTGGAATCCTAACCCCTTGAACAATATAATGGTCTTGTTGAATATTTTGAGCAAATTGAAGAACCTGTTGTAGATCAAATCCCTGGAGGCTATTAAAATAACTTAGCCAGTCTGCCTGCAAAAAAATTTGGTGGACTTCTGGATACAATTCTAGCAGGGCTGTCATGGCAGGTTCGTATCGTATAACAAGGACTCGCATAGCTAACAGCTCAGTAAAATTCACAGTCAGAGAGTCAAGTAACCGCTTCTGAACAGAGTAATTTTTGTGGGTGAAGGCATGCAAATGGTGGTGAAAACAAACGAAATGATGGGTAAAAAAGGAATGATGGTAGTCAGTTCATGTGAAATGATGGCATAAGATTTCAATATTTCCCCCCCAAGTACGACTAAAATAGTGACTTTAAGTGAATGATAATAATGAATTGGGATCTTCTTATTAGCCATAGTTCAATTGTATTTAAATATAAAGTTTACATACCTCATCTTTACCTTTGATTCCTACTTCGAAAAATATAGTGCCTATCCATAATAGTTCTGTAGTAACCATGGGAGAGACTTTGGATTTATTAGAGAAATAGTATCAAGGGTTTGTTTAATTATGAGAGAAGGTCGTGAAAGGACAAAATGTAATATGAAGATAGGAGAAGTGAGAGCGAAAGAGCTGAAGTAGATGTCTTTACTGATAGGGGATGCTGAGAAAGTGGTGTTCTAGCAACAGGAAAAGAATGGAAAAATGTTTGTTGAAGAGTGATGTTTTAACAATGGAAAATACTGCTGAAGAAATGGTGTTTCAACATCGGGGAAAAATGGGGGAAAAATGTTGTTGATCAGTGGTGTTTCAGCAATGGGAGAAATGAGGAAATTTTTTTTGAACAATGGTGTTTTAGCAATGGAAAAAGGTGAAATATTGCTGAACAATGGTGTTTCAGCAATGGGAAAAATGAGGAAAAAGTTGTTGAACAGTGGTGTTTTAGTAATGGGGAATAATGAGGAAAAAGTTGTTGAACAGTGGTGTTTCACCAATGGAAAAAGGTAAAATATTGCAGAACAGTGGTGTTTCAGCAATGGAAAAAGGCGAAATATTGTTGAACAGTGGTGTTTCAACAATGGAAAAAGGTGAAATATTGTTGAACAGTGGTGTTTCAGTAATGGGAAGAGGCGAAATATTGTTGAACAGTGGTGTTTCAGCAATGGGAAAAATGGGAAAAATGGGAAAAATGAGGAAAATGTTGTTGAAGAGTGGAATGGAAAGGAACGAAAATAAAGAAGGATGAATGATGGGGATGTTGAATGGGAAGTGAGGATGAATGGATTGAAGAAAGAGGGAGCAATGCTTCACAAAATGAAGCTTGAATCTACTTGTAGTAATATTGTTCTTTCTTGGTAGGCCCGAGAATCTACAAAAGAATCAATTGTAACATGCCATTTCTTGACAGGGATTATTAGTAAAAGAAATTTACTCTAATACTAAAGAAATTAAATTTAGAAAAATTAATTGCAGTGAGGGACAAGAGGCTCCTCTAAAAAGAGATAATGTGAATCTGCTACACATGTGGCCTTAAAATCTTCTTTGGAAATGGGGCGCTGGTACAGATGGAGCCGATGACCATTCACTAATAACGGTGTTTTAGAGTCATCAATTGTGAGGAGCCTTACTGTTCCATTGGGGAAAATAGTGTCCACTTCATAAGGTCCTAGCCATCTTGTACATAGTTTCCCTTGAAATTCCTTAAACCGAGAATCATACAGTAAAGCCCGATTACCTTTTTGGAATTGCTTATGCTTGATGGTTTTATCATGCCATTTTGTTCTTTGTTGTTGAATCATGGTTGTCTGATGAATGGCATCTAGACTTTTTTCGTTCAATTCATTAAGCTGTTGCAACCTAGTTGTTTGTGCATCAGTCAAATCAAGGTTAACAACTAAAGCATTCCTTAAGGTTTTGATTTCAAATTCCACAAGAAAAACAACATTTTTTCCATAAACTAATTCATAGGGGGAGAATCCTATAGTATTTCTCCAGGTAGTTCTGTAAGCCCATAATGCTTTAGGGAGCCTGTGAGACCAATCCTTTATGTTTTCCTTCACTTTTTTTGTGAGAATGGCTTCTATTACTTTGTTTGTGCTTTCCACCTATCCATTGTCTTTTGGGTGGTATGGTGTATTCATTCTATGATGAATATGATATTTTTGAAGGGTGGCTTTAAAACCATGAGAAGTGAAAGGAGGTCCTCCATCTGTGACTAATTCTCTAGGCACTCCAAATCTGATAAAAATATCTTCAAATAAAAAATCTAGAACTGCTTCTTTTGTAGCTTTATGGAGTGCTTTAGCCTCCACCCATTTTGTCATATAATCTGCGCAGACCACTATATGAACTTTTTGATTGGATGGAGGGTTAATGGGTCCTACAAAGTGTAAGGCCCATCTTTCAAATGGTTCAAGTACTACTTGGGGATTTAATGGTATTTCATCTCTATGATTAGGTTGACCCATTCTTTGACAGCTATCACAGGCCTGGACATATTTCTTTGCATCTTTAAAAAGTGAAGGCCAATAATAACCCATAATGAGAATTTTATGTGTTGTTCTCTTATTAGCAAAATGCCCTCCACAAGGGCCATCATGACAAGCTTTTAGTAAATCATAAACCTCATCTTCTCTAATGCATCTTCAGATTTCTTGATCAAGTCTTTTGTGGAAAAGACACCCACTTATCCATCTATACCGAGCACTTTGTTGAATGATTCTTCTTTTCTCTCGGTGGGATAGGTGTGGTGATAACTTCCCTGCAACCAAGTAGTCAGTAATGTCTGCATACCATGGTGAGTGAGCAGATACTGCAAATAGATATTCATCAGGAAAGGAATCATCTACTGGAGTATTATCATCAGGTGTTAACCGAGAAAGGAAATCAACAACTACATTTTCTTTTCCTGGTCTATCTACAATTGTAATATCAAATTCTTGTAATAATAGTAACCATCTCGTGGCTCGAGCATTTGTGACAGGTTTGTTCATTAAATATTTGATAGCTGAGTGATCAATATGGACAAAAGTAGAGTAGCCAGTTATGTAATGTCGAAATTTATTAATAGCATAGATAACTGCTGAGAATTCCTTTTCGGTAACTGTATAGTTAAGTTCAACAAGAGTCATATTCTTGCTAATGAAGTAAATAGAATAAGGGAGATGATTTTCTTCTTGTCCCAAGACAACTCCTATTGCATTATCTGAAGCATCAGAGGATATATGAAAGGGGAGTGTCCAATCAGGTCCTCTTAGAATAGGAGTTGTAGATAACTGATGTTTGAGTGTATCAAATGCTTCCTGGCAAAGATTAGTCCACTT
>JZKD02S1683837.1:4130-15181 GCA_000966675.3 Picea glauca
TGAGCATATATAGTGCGCAGCTATCTTTGAAACAAAATACTTCCCTGGGTTGATAATTTATGTTTCACTTGGTTGTTTGAAATTAATTAAGCAATTATAGTGACCAACAATAGGTCCATGAAAAGGGGGAAGAAACATAGGATAGGAAATAATATTAAAAAATTAAATGTAGGGCTTGTGGAGTCACGAGAATGTGGAGGTAAAGGAGGTAGGTGAGGGGTTAAAAATGGTAAAAATGACTAAGAATTAGGTGAAAAAGGGGAATGGAGAGTGCATTATGGAGTATGTGGGACTTCAGACTTACATACCTAGAGACTCAAGAAAATGTTGATGGATGGTATGTAGCCCCGCATCTGCATTTCAAGGAAATGAATAAGTATGAGAAAGGTGAAAAGTGAAAACTGCATTGTGGAGGACGTGGAAGTAAGACATGCAAAATGTATGTGGTGTGATTGCATACCTATGGGCATGGGGACTTGTTCCAACTTGGCATTGTTAGTCCCACATGAGTCAAATTTGACTAAGTGTTGGAAGAGTAAAACATGGTAATTTTTTGGGAGGTAAGTAGTAGGGTTACGTGAGTCATAGAGTTACGTGAAAATACTAAAATTGAAATGAAATATGAAATTTGGGAAAATAAAAAATGGAAAAAGGAAAATGTAAATGAATTACGAGAATGAACTAGAAAATGGAAATGAATTATGGTAAAATGGAAATGAATTATGAAAATAAACATATAAATTTTGAAAATATGAAAAATGGAAAATGGAAAAAGGAGAAATGAAAAAGGGAAATAGGAAAAGTAAAAATGGAAAATGGAAAATGGAAATGATAATAAAAATGAATAAGTGGACATGGAAAATGAAATGAATCATGAAAATGAATGTGGAAATGAATTATGAAAATGAATAAGTGGTGGTTACTATTATGAAAGTTAACTAAGTGGACAATGAAAATGAAAATGCTCTATGTATGGAAATTGTTAAATGTGGAAATAGTTAAGTATAGAGGATAGTGAGGAGGGAGAGTAGAGTGGAAAGAAGGAGAACTGGCTAAGTATGGAATGCAATAACCAAGAAAATGAGTGTGGTTCCAAGAAAAATTAGTTGTGTTGCACATGGAAAGAGTGCTCCTTGGGTGGTTGGACAAAAACATGGATATCTTGAGCATATGGATTCAAATTTTGAATCTGCAAAATGCATTGTGAAGTTGAAGCTGAGGTATATGCAATGAACTAATGATTGTTTAAAAAATATTTTCTTATAACATCAATTTTTTTAATTATTATTCCAAGAACAAGAAATCTAGGTGATCAAAAATTTTGATCAACATATGGCTCCAACTATGGGATAGTGGCCCTCTGTGGGTTGCTAAGAATCCAAAATCCTAGTTTGGATGCCTTCTCCATTGTGATATGGATTCAATTTCACAATAAATATTTGTAATTCCTTGTCCATTGGTTCACTGAGTCATCTTCAAGCATTTCCTCCATCTAGAAATTGTTTTATTTTGCAAAACTTTGATTGAAGAAACAAATTATGTACAAACCATATCTACCTATCCTATGCTACTTGAAAGATAAGGAAACTTTTCAAGTGTAAGTAGATTTCCAATTGAGCCACATAAGCATCCAATTGATTTTTGGAATGAACTCCAGAATTGGGGAGTATGTCAAGGATGTTATCAAGGCATCAAGAGCATGCCCAAAGTGTGTTGGAGGGAAACTGAACCAGATGTGCTCAAAATTTGATTGCATTACTTGGCCAACAATGCTTTGGAACCATAATTCAATGAAATCAATTCTTGGTTGCTCAAGAATGTTGTTTTCTTTGGTTGGATATGAATTTTCAAATTTGAAAATACTTTCCTCTTTCTCCTTGTCACTAACCACATCCAAGATTCTTGATTCATTGGTGATGTCCTGAAAACACTCTTCCTTTAAGAAATGGCTATATTTCCCATTATTGTTCTCAAGATTAATTTCTTATACCAATTCTTCTTGTTGCCAATGTTCTTGTGGATTTTCAACATTTGTTGCAACATTTTCCCCATGAGCATGTTGGTTGAATCTTCTTGTGAAGTTGGTGGAGACTCCTCAATTTCATTCTTGAACTTGATGCTCAAAACATCTTCATATGGAGTATATGAGAAGCTTAAATATTTCACTTGACAATTGGAATTCTCATTTTCATTTTCAATAGTATCACTTGAAGAAAATATTTTCATTCTTTGATTAGATTTTTATTTCAAATCATTCACTTCATTGTCTTGTGTCCATATGGGAGAGGGTGGGTGGGAAGCAACATTGCAAGAATCAGAAAGGGAATATGAATGCATTATTTGGATGAAATTTTTAACAAATGAAGTTTCCAACACATCCCAACTAGTAATGGTCCTAGGCAGCAATGAAAAGAACCATTCATGAGCATCCCCACACAGAGTTTGTGCAAATAATTGACACATAAAATTATATTCAGTGAGATTGAAAATATCACATGTGACTTTGAATTTAAACAAGTGTTTCTTTGCATCCTCTGAAGTATTCCCAAAGAATGTGGAAATTTTTTCAATAGAAATGTTTAGCATTTCAAAATCTACTTCTGGTAGATTTAAAGGGATTCTATGTAGTCTCCTCCTTCTTTGGTTACCTCCTCCTTTTGTTGCACCTTGAAAATCAATTGATGGTATTGATGGAGAGGAAAATCAGCATCACAACATGAATGAAGTTATTTCGCGGAGTTTCCATGAGGATTTTCTTCAGTTTCTTGAATATTTCCAATAGATTTGTCATGGCATTTAATTTTTTTTTCAATGGAATCACTAGGGAATTCATTCTCCTGAGTATTTGATGGTTCTTGGATCTTTTTTAGGTCATTCAAATATTTTAATAATTCTTTAATAAACCATGTGCATCTAGAACAAGTAGCAGTCTTCTTGAATATTCTTTTTGAAACTTTGAACCATGGAGACTCTAGTTCCTCAATCAGATCTGAAACAAAGTATTAGATTCCTAGTGGAGTCGCCAAAAATGTTTATGTTCATATTAGACAAGATCCAAATAGTAACCTCACGAGGATATAAATCCCTCTGCATATTTATAGAGGTGGTACTCCTCTTTGGATGAAATGTTGGAATATTCTTTGTATGGTTTTACAATGAATGTAGAGGGTGAATGCTAAAGAGAAAACCCTGAAAGATCTTCCAAGAAATCTTTTCTATACAAATTTACATCAAATAATTTAAAGAAAATATAGGATAAAGTGTGTCAGCATATATTTGTGTCTACAAGGTTTTTGAGTCTCCTTTCAACATACATTATTTCTTTCTTGTAAGATAAACTGAACCTGGAATATGTTATTACCTTTGTGTTGTTGCTCACCTCCCACAATGACCCATTTTGTTTTATTTTTATGGGTCTCTCTTTTTATTCCTAAATTTTTCCTACAAGGCATACATTCCTTCTTCACTAAGGATAATTGAGCTTGAAGAACGTTTGTTTTCTATCTCTTATACAATTTATGCATTCGTTGTGAATAAAACCCTTTGGAATCAGTCATAAACAATCCCCCTAATATTGTACTCTTCAACCTCTCCTCCTCGATTTTATCATTCTTATCCCTCACAGTAAAGACCCGATCCCTATTTTTACTTAGCCAATGAAACTCAACCCACTCTTGTACCCTTCATCTAAGTTGTGATTGATTTGGAAAAATCCTCACACAATATTTTATGTTGTTAGAAACCTTTCTGATGTTCTCATAGGAAAGGGTCTATCAAAATAATCTTCATCGAAATATTTCACTCCACACCCCCCCCAGAACTCTGACCATCACACTTTGATAACTCCAACACATCAAATTTACTCCTTACGTGGTATCCTATGGATAGATAGATTCAAACCCGATGTGTACTCTCCCCCCCCCCCCCCCTTGAGTCAATATGACTTGTTCGATCGCTACCTCCCCAAGTGGCATATTAATATTGGACCCTTTTCTTCCCCATTTATCAACCTTCAATAAATTTCCTTTTATTTCTTTCGGGACTTATCACTACCCCAAGGTGTCTAACGAACATTCCTTCAATACCATCCTTGACGGAGTCCAGTTCATCTCCCATCCTCTCAAATTACGAAACTCTAACTTTGACAACCTTTTCAAGCCCTCCCACTTGCACTTTTAGCACATTCTTCTAGGATAAAGGTATATTCTTTCGATACTGCTCTCGTCGGAGTCCAAACATTTCCTTATCCTGTGGAACTCTGAGGGATGAACTCCGATATCTTTTCTATGAATTCCTGCAATGAGTACGCTTGGAACACCTTTTTAGAAAAGGGAATATTCCTTCGATTCCTTTTCTTTTGGGTTTAATTTGAACCACTCCCTGACGACCTTCGATGCCAAGACTCTGATAGGTCCCACCTTCCCCACAACGCTTCATACTTGCCAGGTCAGTAAGCCTTTCTAAATAAAAGGGAATATTCTTTAGATACCCCTCTCGTCATAGCTCAAATTAATTGGTGATATTTCCCTCTCTGAATGAATGACTTCGATAATGGTATTTTTTAACCTCAACCTTTCGACACCTCCAATACACAAATTCAAGAAATTGCCACGCTTAATGAGAATTAATGATAGGGATTGAGGCCAGATTTAGAAATGATTCTCATGGAAAATTGAGTTATGGTGTATTTACGATATTTTAATGGGAATTAAGAGCTATAAAATCCCCTCTTGAGACATATCTTATGCCATAAATTTTAAAAACATTGTTATGTATTGAGTTTTCACTAATTGTTACTACACAGTTACTATAGCTGCTTAATCAAAGGTAACCCAAATTTTATTTTAATTTTTTTTGTTGTTACAGTTAACACGTTATGTTTATTAGGATAATACTCATTTCAATGTGGTAATATAGAACCAATTTATAATCAATCATGACGAGCCAGAATCCCAGAATACCAAAGGGCTCGGTTTACTTCTAGTCAACTATAGGACCTGAATCATCGTCTCGACGAGTTGAATTGTTGGTGACTGATACTAATATCCACACTGGTGAAGACCACTACCCTGGTTATGAAAAAATCTACAAGATCTTCAATTCTGCAAATTTTCCCACGGATGACGAGAATTTGGGAGTTTACCATAATAGCCTAAGAAGCGACATCCATCTAGTAGCTTCATGGCCACCTCTTTTCCCATACAACGTGGAAACACAATGGTGCCTCAAACAATTTGATATAATAATGACAACCATCGTGAGAAAACAAGGAAAGCAGGTAGAATCCCTGAGACCTGAAGACATCCACTCGAGATATCATCTTCCCACTCCCACATGCTCTCTCAATGAACCATTTGTAAAAGGGTTTTCTCAAGAAAGAAAAGGACCAATGAAGAAAATGAAACACTGGTGGGATGATGAAGATGAGACCCTCAAACAAGGCCAGAAATTGTTTCCCACTCATAGGCTCAAGACACCCTATAAAATGTTGGTAGCCATGCTTTGTCGACTATATGGAGAAGAAAAGAGCACACATTTTCAGACTGATTAGTTTCCTTTGGCACAAACCATCATCAAGATAGGGAAAGTATTCAACTGGGTAGATATCCTAAATTTCAACATATGTCTACACATGAAGAGTCTCCCAGGTATGAAGAAACCCTATTTTTATATGTCATCCTACATGATTTATGCCATCTTCTCCTCTGTATAGTTTGTTGAACTGGGGTGGAAATGGTACCAAAACCAACCCACAATCAATGTATACTTCTCTCATTTATGGAACATTAATTACAGACAACACTTTTATGACATATGCAATCTCTTTCTAGCCCCTCTACACTCTATTCTGTTTGGTTTCCCGAGACACATAATTTCCTTTGAAGACAAGAATGGGATGAAAGGGTTCGCTGACTAGTTTCTCTATAAACATTATTCATATATAAGGGTGTATGGAACCATTGGAGCCCCACACCTTTTACCCTAATTTTTCCCATACCATTTTTTGATGAGGTATATTACATACCAAACCATGGGATTAGGGGTCAATGCACTATTTCAAATCAACAACAAAAAACTTGGACCAATTTTCCCTATCCACATCGAAAGTTACACTATTTCTAATGGCCAACGTGCAAGTAAAGAAGCAGAGGCCCTACAAGAGTTAATCCCATGCCTAGGAGATCCCAAAGGCCATTATCATCATGAGATTTCAATAATCCATGTCAGGTTTATTGGTCTCACCCATTCGAACATCCACAAGGTCGATTTTGAAGAGGAAAACTTTAAGGGAACCCTCTCTTATGATGAAGTATTGCATCGGTTACCCCATGATGCTGCCAAGCAGGAACTTGAACATGAATAGGAAGAGATCAAGAGGGTAACTCTAAACTAGTTCTAGAGAATGATTTAGTAAGAGGAGGACACCAAAATCACCAGAGAGCAGGAGAAAATGAGGAAGGAAGAAAATCTAGAACAAAAAATACTCCAATCTAAGTAGGATTATCAGAGAAGGAAAGTTGAGGAGGAAAAAAGTAGAAAATAACATGAGCGCATGGGGAAATAGGTTGTGATCCAAAAGAGGAAAGAAGAAGAATAAAAAGACAAGAAATTGGATGATGAGATAGAAGCCAAGAGGTTGGCTAATGAAGCAAAATCCAAGAGGTTGGATGATGAAGCAGAGGCCTAGAGATTGGTTGATGAGGCAGAGGAAAAATGGGTAGCTAATGAAGCTAAATCTAAGAATAAGGTGGATGAGTTGTTGAATAAACAACAATTTCATAATTTAATCCAGACCCCTAGCATTCCATCAATTCCCAATCTGGGCATTGTGAATGTGCCCCCTCAAGAATACACTCCCATACATACTATTCCAGGAGATTCCTCCTTCTCCTCCCAAGCGTTGAATTTTGAGGGATCTATAGTATCCATTTGACACTACTATATTGATAATAGGAAAATAAGTATCGAGAAGAGATCGACCAAGAGGAAAATAGGAGAATTCATGAGGTCTAAATCATTTACAGAGAGGGTAGTAGAATGGAAAGCAATCCCTGATCCTGAAGAAAACGCGGTTCAAGTAGCCTCTGCACTGAACAATTTTGCAAGGATAAATGCCTCATTTGTCCTTGAAGTAACCAATTCCCTCAACACTGCCAAAACTAGAGTCATTGAATTGGAGATAGAGTTGATGGATGTGAAAGACAAGCTCACCATAGATTTCTAGAAAGTCACAAAAGCAGTCGACAGTCTTAGTACATAAAAGATGAATAGAGCTCTGTAAGATCAAAGAGACTAGATGAATGCAGAATTCAATAAAAGGATAAAAATATAATGGGACACCCATAACAATGAGTTAGAAGAAGAAAAATAGAAACTCAAGAAACCCATAGAAGAGACTAAGGCATCAACATGTATTGTAGAATCTATCAAGGCATAGGAATTAGTATTGAGTGAAGAACTCGCAGCAGGAAATAATGAACTCCTCAATATACTAAATAGAATATGGGTTGAATGAGAGGAACAACTCAGGCTACAAAGCACATTGGTAGAAATCAAGAAAGTCATTAGGAAGCAAGTGAAGCCTTGGAGGAAATTATCAGTAGGCAGGATATTCACAAATATCCACCTACCACAATGTCGGTATATTTCAAGAGGGAAAAACTTAGATGCCAAATTCTCTTTGACACTTGCAAACCTCTCTTCAAGAGTGCACAGATCACCCAAAAGGAAACAAATGACACTTACATGAAGCTATGGAGTAGTTCAAATGATCTCCTAGAAGAAACAAGGATGTGGATAATGGAGTCCATTGATTTAACAACATTTTCCTACACGAGAATGGCTCAGGTGGAGGAACACAATAAAACCAGCCATACGAACATTCAGAATCTGTGTCAATTTGAGAGAGAATCAATTGAAGAACATCTATTGAGACCTGCTTGACTCACCCCCAAAATCCAATTCTTTGTCAAGAACACAACAGAGCAATTATACCAAGAAGTATCCACCAAATTTTGCAACAGAGAATCAATCATGGAAAGATTACATTCAAGAAAACTTGAAAACATATTGAGAGATCATTCCCTCTAGAAAGAATATCAAGATTAGCTACAGGAACATGGTAGCTCATGATTACAAATTTCACAATTTCTTCCAGATGTTTCCTTCTTTAGTTATTTTAATCTTATATTTTAATTCAGAATATGAAGAATCTCTTTTTGTAAAACTGCCATGATTTCATGATTGCAAATATAACAATGTAAACAGTCGCTCCTCATTATAAGAGGGAGGACTATCCATTAGAAAGGGATTTTGGTTTCAGATTGTAGAAAGATAATATTTTTACTGGAAGTTAATTTGAACCCGAAGACATTTGTGTTGGATATTATGGTGTCGATATGTATGAATGTGATTATTCTATTTATGCATGTTTATTACTGTAGTATGTGAATATTCGTTTACGAATTATTTCTGAATTAATGTTTTCATTATTCATAGTTATCATGATTTTCAAAGTAAGTACAATGACAGTATGATGCAGTTAACTAATCAATTACTTGCTTCTAACTAGTCATGTTATTGAACTTTCAAGTTACCTGTATTACAAATTTCTTCTATGCAAGTAATATAAATATTCCACTATATTCATCCTTGTTAGTTTTCTCCTGATCATGATAGGTTACCTTAGAATTAAATAGAGATTTCATCTTATAATTGTAATAGTTCAGCTTAGCTTAGAATCAGTTAGTTAGAATTTTATTTTTTAATTCATATGAGAACCTTCGGTTCTCAGATTCATATTTAGCTAGTATATTAGTTAGGTCGGTAACCAGGCCAAAATATGGTCGAAAACACTATTCCAAACAAGAGTGGGTCTAATTGGGACTTGTCATCGAGCGTTTTCCCTCATCTGATTGAACGGGTCATTTTGTCATGTTAACATAAATGACACTGGAATGAGGTCCACAGAACTAAATGGCTACAAATAGAAGCTCAAACCCTTCTCGTTATATCCCACAAGAAAACATTCCTCATTAAGTGATCCCCACCTAATTCACTCTAAACACACTTTCCTTCCTCAGAGTATGTTTTGAACATTCCAACTCAGGTTTTCACTCACTGCACTTCCACTCATCTTGAAACTTCCTTTTCTTCCCCACAAACTCGTTCCCTAACCATCTCAGAGATTGACGCCATAGTCTGGAACTCAACTGAACAAACCAACCATGCAATGACTAGAAAACTTAGTAGGATGATTGGATAGCTACCCTTAGACTACTCTCTACCTGAAAATTAGGAAGAACTTTGACATACGAACCCCTACTTCACGGACCCAAATTCTTATTGAGAAAACCAGTCGGTTGGAACCCCTGAATATCACATTTCTGAAGAAACTTCTGATTTTCTTGAGAATTATAACTTTGACCTTGAATATTATTTGTTGGCCAATGGAATAGGAGGTAGACCACCCTCGCCTCCCTAGTCGCCCCCTTACACTCCAAGAGATGTGTCTGAGGAAAACTTTGAAGAAAGAGATGATTTTGAGAGAAAACCTGAAAACAATTGTAACATACCCAGCCACCCACAGGTTGGGGTATGCTACCTTCAAGCTCTCCCTTGGACTTATTTATATTACCGATACCTTTTTTGGTATTTAAGGATGCATAAAAGAAAATACTTTAACGACATGCACAGAAATATCCAACAAGCATGCATAATATAAGATTTAGTTAAATGATAATTAAAATGCACAGCAGAAATACATTCATATACATGTAAATGATACCATAACAGAGAGCACTTATCTTTGTGAAAGATGACACCAACTGGCTACATACCAAGTATGTTCCACCCAACCTGACGCAACCTGCCCTCGCTGGCGTGGTCGCTCCACCAGGACCTCCTCACACTTAGGCCCGAAGGGTCCAAGCCCTTCCTATTCCCCTCGGGAATGATTTACCCACAGAGATACTCCGCACGATTCTCCCTTCGGGACTTCGGGAGATCGGACCTTGCGATATCGCGAGACTCACAACAACGTTCCCCTTACCTCTTTAAACACCGATCCCCGATCCCCGATAGTCAACGGTCAACGCTCGGGTATCGGCTTTTTACCTATCGAGAAATCGGTGGATGAAGGGTAGTGGGCTGCTTACCCTTCGAAATCCCGATCACCGATATTCTGATATGCCACCACGTGTCTCCTCTGGACTTACGGGCCCCACACTGCTACGTCACGTCAGAACTTCGCGGCTCGCGGGTCCGCGACTCCAATTTTCCTGCTGCTAGAAACCCCGAATGCCGAAACCCCGAGGCTTCCGGATATGTGCCACCTGTCCCCGTTATAACCAACGGCTCGGATCAAGTCGGGGAATCGTGACTCGCGATTTCAACGTGCATGTGGTTCTTGCACTCACCAACCCCGATTCTCCGATAAGTGATGACCAAGGGTTCCTTCGTTGCCTGAGGGTTAACCTCCTCGCTCCTTCTCCCAGATCCAACGATCCTCGGGACTTCRCGATTCTCCAGGAYGAATTCAAGTCGTCGATTCTCTTCCTCTATGAAGAGATCCCTGCTCCGCCACCTTCCTCCGGTGCAACGGACCCAAGGCGTTATCCCTCTAGAGCTTCCTTCGACTCGCGCCCTTTTAAGAGGTTCTCGAACTTACTTCCTGTGTTCGAACTTCAACCACTTCCGAAAGTGTTGAAGTCTTCTGGGTCTTGTGCGCTCACGCCCGCAACAGATTCAACCTTCCCCTTCTTAGACTTGCTACTGAGATTCAAACTTGACCGGCACTCACCTGCACGGCTCGAACACTTCAACTTTCTCTGAACGGAATGAGAACAAAAAGTCCGTCTGTTTAACCCCTCGACGCATTCTATGCGGAGGAATTCGACTGCCTCAATGCAGGAATCTCCTGGCCTAAACAGAGAACCAATTGAAACTCATTCTCTCAGGTTTCTAACCTGATACGCAATCACATAAGCAGCATATAACAAATAAGCATAAAATGAAGCAAACATACACAAGCACAATATCAACAACACACA
>JZKD02S1683837.1:15231-35531 GCA_000966675.3 Picea glauca
ATCAACAACACACAGAGCTCAAACGCGTCCATGGAATTGAATCAGGGCTCTTCCTATAAATTCAATAACTGTACATGGAGGGTTCTTCACAAATCTCTGCTTTGCTCTCTACTTTATCCTGTGTGTATGAATCTGAATAATACAATGATACACGGGAGGGTGTCTATACCCCGTTTTCCCTCTCCAAACCAAAACTGTCTAATCTACAGTTAATTATTCTATCTACCTGCACTAATTCTAAGTAAATGCCTCAGCTACCTAAGGACTAGAGCTTATCCGCTCAACGTCCGTTACAAGGTACGGTGCGCTTCATCTCATCAAAACATTTATGTTTGGCGCAGCCATATATTACAATGGTTCAAAACTTGGATGCTGGCGCTTTCCAGCTGTTCCTTTTCTTCCACGCCCTGGCTCGCTTGATCGAGTGAGCGATGCTCCTGCATCACAACCGTATACACCACTGTTCCAAATATCAACAACAGTGTCACCCCCGAGCCAGGGCTATGAATCCACAAGGAGGGTTCCAAAGTTTTACTTGGCTTCCCAAACAAGTCAGCACCCAAGTTCTTACAAGCTTCCTAGATCTCACATAAATCTAAGTATCCAACTCTCTTCTACCCATCTTGCACCACCCGAGAGAACAGACCTCCACCCTTCTCTACCACACAGTCTCTCAGGAAGTCCTTCTCCTTATTCGGGCTCCAACGCAACTGGTCCAGAATCTCAATGCTGGAACTCTCAGGACTCTCAGCTATGAGAAACGTTGGACATAGGACAATGCATCTCAAACATGTAGGCCTCAAGTCATGGCTGGATCACACCAACAACCACTACAACCAACTATCTCGTGGCTAATATTCAACAGTTCTTTTCCTTTTTCCCAATCCAAGACACAGGTGAGGATGGATCAATGGATGGGTAAGTGAGTGCATGAAAGTGCGTGAGGTAAAATGAATGAATGTATAGGAAATCAACGAACAAGACATTAGTCAAACCCCCCCATTAGACCAGAGGCATGTTTAAGTAATTTCGGGGGGAATAAAGAAACTCCTGGCCTTCCCCAAGAAGCTCACGTAACCAATCCCTCCCTTAGACAAAAGGGGTGATTAAAATAGGAATAAACACTTAGCCCCTCAAGTCACCTCTCTTGTGGAATCATAGCCCCCTATAACTCTAGTCCTTGTCCGTCTAGCGACCATCAATGTATTTATTCTTAATAACAATAAAAACATTACATGTATTGGGCACACTGGCCTTTTAATAATTGTTTGGGCACTTTGGCCTCATATCATTGTAACAATACATTATTTAAAATGCAGGTTCAAAACCTGGGGTGTTACATCCCCTCCCCCTTATTTTGGCACTGTCCTCAGTGCATATACAAAATAGAGATTAAAAACTCAAATTTATTCAAAAATCTATGGGTAATCTGCCCACATGGAATCTTCATGATCCCAGGTAGCATCTTCAAGACCATAGCAGGTCCACTAAACTTTTACCATCTTTATAACTCGATTTCAGAGCATTTTGACTTTTCTATCCAATACCCACACTGGATGAACCTGAAAATCTCCCTCTATCTCTACCTGAATCAAATGTCAATCAATAACATGGTTAGGATCATGTACATATTTCTTTAGTAAAGAGACATGAAATACATTATGCACATTCATGGAAGCAGGTAATGCAATCATGCATGCAATTGGCCCTATTATGTCCAATATTTCAAATGGACCACAGAATCTGGTTGCCATCTTTGTACAACTACCCAATTTCAATGATATTTTCTTAGTCTTCACTTTAAAAAGTATATGCTTCCCTACTTTAAATTCTCTAGCTATCCTGTTCTTTTCTGCGTAAATTTTATGTCTATCATGAGATGCCTTTAAATTATGGTTGATCTTGACCACCTGGTCTTCCATGTCCTTGAGCAACTCTGACCCAAGTACCACTCTATCTCTTGGGTTGTCCCATCTTACTGGAGTATCACATTTCCTACTGTACAAGGCTTCAAATGGGCTCATTCTCAATAAAGCTTGATACCCATTATTCTATGAAAACTCAACCAAGTGTAAGTAATATTCCCACTTAGATGGCTTATCCATCACATACATTCTCAGCATGTCTTCAATTATTCGATTGACTCTCTCTGTTTTCCCATCTGTCTGGGGATGATATGTTGTGCTAAAGTTTAGATTTGTGCCAAATCCTTTAAACAATCCCCTCCAGAAATTGGAGGTAAACTTTGTACCTCTGTCTGAGACAACTTTCCTAGGTATCCCATGCAACATAGCAATTTCCTTCATGAAAATTTCTGCAATATTAGTCGTTGTATGCATTGTCTTCACAGGAACAAAATGAGTAGCCTTTGTTAATTTATCAACCACCACCATGATTGAATCATGTTGCTTATGCATTCTGGGTAATACTGTGATGAAATCCATGGTGATCACCTCCCATTTCTTGTTTGGAATTGGCAATGGCTGCAACAAACCCACTGGGTGCCTATGCTCAGCCTTCACCTTTTGAAATTCCATACATTGAGTGATGCAATCAGCAACATCCTTCTTCATTCCCAGCCAAAAAAACTGGCTTCTTACTACTGTAATTGTTTTTTGGTAACCGAGATGTCTAACATAAGGAATATCATGCATTTCCTTTAGTACCAAATTCCTCAGTTCTCCAGAACTAGGAACATAGATTATGTTTTTATGCATGAGTAATCCATCTTCCTTTATCTCATACTCCTTTATTTTCTATTGTACATATCCTTGCTGTAATTTTTCCTTTACCTATAGGTAATGCTGATCTATAAAAAGACCACCTAAAATTCTTCTCTTCAAGTCTGAGTGATGCATACTGACAATAGTAGCATGCATGAGACACACTCTTCTACTAAGTGCATCAACAACTTTATTCTCCTTTCCCTTGATATGTTTGATATTGAAGTCATATTCACTTAAAAATTCCAGCCATCTTGTTTTCCTGGAATTCAAGGTTGGCTGTTCAAAATGGTACTTCAGGCCAATGTGGTATGTCCTTAATTTGAATTTCTTCCCCATGAGATAATGCCTGCACATCCTCAAGGTGTGAACAATGGCAGGAAGTTCCAAGTTGTGGGTGGCATAGTTCCTCTCATGTTCCTTAAGATTTCTAGACTCATATCCAATGACATGTCCATTTTGCATGAGGACTCCCCCAAGTCCTTCCTTACATGTGTTTGTACATACCACAAAACTTTCATTTGGGTCAACAATCTTTAACACAGGTGCACTAGTAAGTAATACCTTCAACAGATTAAAATTATTTTCACACTTGAGTGCCCATTCAAATTTATTTCCCTTCTTTTGCAAAGAAGTGATGGGATGAGCAATCTTAGAGAACCCTACTATGAACCTTATGTAGTAGCTAGCTAATCTCATAAAGGATCTTACGTCTAACACATTTATGGGTGTTGGCCATCCTCTAATGGCTTTGATCTTCTCTGGATCTACTACTATGTCCTGCTCTGAAATAATGTGTCCCAAGTAATGGATCTTCTTTTGATAGAAAGAACACTTACTCAACTTGGTATACAACTGATGTTCTCTTAGTACTTGCAATACCAGTATTAAGTGATGTTCATGCTCCTCTTCATACTTAGAATAGATAAGTATGTCATCCAGGAATACTATGACAAACTTATCCAAATAATTTCTGAATATGCCATTCATTAAGCACATGAAGACAGTTGGTGCATTGGTCAGTCCAAATGGCACCACTACAAATTCATAATGCCCATACTTGGTCCTAAAGGTTGTCTTATGAACGTCTTATTCCTTGATTCTTACCTGATGGTATCCTGCCCTCAGGTCAATTTTTTAAAATATCTTTGCTGCTCTTAACTAATCAAAGAGGTCATCATTTCAGGGTAGAGGATACTTGTTCTTTATAGTGTACTTGTTCAGTTGTCGGAAGTCAATACACAACCTCAAGGTTCCATCCTTCTTTTTGAAAAAAAGTACTAGCGCTCCCCAAGGTGAAACACTTGCACGTATGTACCCTTTCTTCAACAATTCCTCCAACCGCATTCGTAATTCTTTTAACTCTAGTGTGCTCATTCTGTAAGGTGTTTTTGACACCAAGGAAGCTAATGGCACCAAATCAATTGAGAAATCTATCTCCCTTCTTGGTGGCAATCCGGGTATTTCTTGGAATACATCTTCAAATTCCTGTAGTACTAAGAAATCTTTGAGGCTTGGCTCCTTTTTATTATCTGGATCTTCCACATGAGCTGCATCCAATTGACATCCTTTCTTAAAACATATTTTTAGCTGTAAGGCTGAAATATCCCTTATAGAGATGGGTCTTGAAACTCCTTTCAAAGTGGTATGTTTTCCATTTCTATCAAGACATGTAAATGTCTTGTTATGACAATCTAGGACAACATGATGCTTGTCCAACCAATACATTCCAATCAGAATATCATAAGACTTCAATGGTATTATATTTAGATCAATACTAGTATTCACGCCATTAAGACTTATGGAACAACTTCTAACCATATCATTGATTCTTCTTTTGGTTCTAGTGGCTAACTAATCCAAACTTGCTTTTCCAAGTCTACTTTTCTCCAAATGTAATATATCCACTATATTAGGGTCAATGTAGCAATGACTTTCTCTTGAATCAATCAAAATAGCAACAAGTTGATTTATGATCTTACCTTCCACATCGATCATATTGGACTGGTACTCTTCTTGTCGATCATTTAAAATTACATAGATTCTTCCCATATCTTCGATTGTTGTAGCCTCTTGGATGTTGTGCACAATCCTCACTCTATCTTTTATGTGTGGGCAATCCTTGTACAGGTGATCTTCCTTGCCTCCCCAACATTGGATTGGTGGTCTTCCCCTTTTTCCCAAGGAATATTCCTTCTTGAAATCTCCCTTAGCATATTGATATTAATGATTTCTATTAGGTTCATTCCTATTGAAGGGAGGTTTGAATCATTTCCTCCCCTAATTAGACTTCACATTTTTCTTGTCCTTCCAAGATTTATGCAGGGATTTTCTTCTCTAGCCTTGCTCATACAAGTACTTAGCCTTCCTGATGGCCTCGGTCAAGGTCTTGGGTTCATCATACTTGATCTTTTCCTTATAAAAGGCTGGCAGTCCACTTATAAATATCTGTATTTTCACTTTCTCATCACCAATGAACCTAACATACTTTAACAATCCCAAGAAATTCTTCACGTACTTTGCCATAGTCATGCTTCCCAACCTGAGTTCAAAGAACTCCTACATTTTCTTGTCATAGAAATTCTCTGAGAGGTACTCCTTCTGGAAGTACTTCTTGAACTTCTTCCAAGTGATCCTACTTTCATTAACATGTTCCACTTGCTTCAATTGGTCCCACCACATTGCAGCTTTCCCATGTAAATGGTAGGTGGGAATCCTGGCTTTCAGGTTGGACGAATAGTTATGCAACTGAAAATATCTCCTAAGCCCAAGCAACCATCTTCGACATCATCTTCCCTTTCTCTTTAACCCTCAAAGGAAGGTGGCTTGAGCTTCCTCATCTCTCCTTGCAAACTATCTACCTCTTGTTTCCTTCTTTAGTGTTTGACAAGAGACACCTTTGGATTGCTTACGGGATCTTGTGATGCATAAAATTTTCTTTTCGAGTAAGGAGGTGAGTGGTGTCCACGAGATCTACTGGCACTTCTGGAATAACCATCTCTTCCATGATCATCCTTTCTTTCATGGCACCTGCCTTCTTCCTCTTGTCTTGAGTTTGATCCCTTCTTCGTTTATCTCTGCAACTGATTTAAGCCCTACAACACTCGAGAATTTATCTAAATTTTCTCTCTCATCAGTCTCTCATTGTCTTCTTTGTAGCTTTGCATTTCCATCTTCATGCTTCTTACCGTTTCTATTAATGTGTCCTTCTCTCCTTTTCCCTTGCATCCATTGGACTATGTCTATGCATTACCAACTCTAGTATTCTAGCCTTCGGCCTCCTTATCATGGTTGGAGGCTCCCTTGCCTTCTTCCATTTCCTCAATATGCATCCCGAGTTGATGTGTTTAAACCCCTTAATTCTGCAAAATGTGCAAGAGACCATTTTGTTAGAATCATGCATATGATAAACAAAATTGCTAAACCATGCTAGAGGTATCTTTCTTTTTTTTTGTTCATGGATATCATATCCCCATTCTCTGAAAATAACAGTGTCTTGTTATTTTTGGCTGACACAAAATTTCATCCTGCATAGACGCTTCCTTCAAACCACCCTACCAAGTGACCACGACTAAAAACTGTGGATAAATCCTTCCTTAGAACTTTCCTATCTCAAAGTCAACCAATTTAGCCCTTATCCCTCCTTTCCTCGGCTCTCAATTTGCATATGACCATGGCCATGACCTTGCACTTAGCTGCAAAAGTGTTTTTTCAAAGATTTGGGACTTTCATCCAGGACCGGATCAACGATCCTTGTCCTCCTTCACGATCAACAATCGAGGTCCACTTCAGGACTCTGTGCTTCAGGAGTCTCAACTTTCCTCGCTTTCCTCCTCTCAGAATTATTTTACCTAGAGTTCATGATTTGTTGATGGGTGTACCCCCACAGATCAACATCTATGAATTGCTTCGAGTTTTTGGGCTTTAGAAGTTTCAAACGTTCCTCTTGCACTTTCTCCTAGAGTGCTTTCACCCGAATTCAACAATCCTTCGACGTGTGTCTTATGGAATCAACGATCGATATGTACTCTGACCTTCAGGACTTGGGGATTTTTTGACTTAACACAAGCTATCACATATTTCCTCTCTGGAGTGCCCAGTCTCTAGACTGCACGATCTGTCACCACGTGGTGAAATACTGGAAGCATAAATGTGTTCCAATCAGGCAGGTGAGACATGTCATGTTCTAACTGAATTTTTGATACTCCAAATGCTCAAAACTTATTGACACATGGAACACATCCCATGTGTCCACATCATCCCAAGTGACATCCGCAAGCCATGCCACTTCAGGAATTATAGGATCCACATCACCTCTGGGTGACATCATCATGCCCCATCACTTCGGCTCTTTGGGCTTCGAGACTTTGGGAGTTTCCATACTATCACACTTCCAATTCTCCCAAACTATGAATTCTCGAACTGGCAAATCTGTCACCATGTGTCCTCCTAGATCAGACAACTAAGATTCACTTCGGGTCTTCACTCAGAGTCCATGGATCTATACCACATATCCTCCTTAATATGATAGTTGAGGCTTACTTTGGATCTTCAGACTTTGGAAATCTCAAACTTCAAACCTCCTCGAAGTACACAATATTCTGCCACGTGTCCTCTTGAATCAGATGGTTGAGGCTTACTTCGGGCCTTCACCCGAAATCCACAGATTTATGCCATGTCTCTTCTAGATCAGACGACCTAGATTCACTTCGGACGATTCAATGCTTGATATTTACTCCAGATGATCTGGCGATTGATATCTATTCCGGATGATCGGATGATCGAGATTTACTTTGGCTCTCCGTCTCTCCGGGCTTCGGGAGTTTCAAATCTCAATTGAAAATCCCTCAAACATATTTCTCCAGAGTTATTGATCTATTGACATGTACCTCTTGGTGATCGACGGTCATGATCTACTTTGGATATTTCACCTCCTCCTTGTCCACAACTTCTAGAGTTGTGGATCTCATGCCACCTGTCTCTCCTTAATGATCAAGGACCCCCAAACTACTTTGGCTATACAGAGTTTCGATGTTTGATCCCTAACATGTCACGTCACTTATTGCCTTTCATTTTTCGGGGGCATGCATCGACAATTTGAAGTAACCCTCTTTTCACCCCACAATTCTCCTGACGCTGACATGTAATCCCTTGGTGAAACCATGGTTTGGATTACGGGACCGCCTTGGGAAATTATCTCCCGTGCAACTTGGTTCCCCGTAATGTCAGTTGTCCATCGATCTCCCTCTCCAATGGGATTTGATGGTGGTGGCCTTAACCCTTGCTTCCTTTTCATTGAACAACCCCTGTTCACCTATCCTCCAATCCAATGATCTCGGATCTTTCCTGATCCTACAATGGCGATTTCTCTTGAATTCGAAGGGGATGGTCATGATCCTTATAACCCCTTACAATAGGTCTTTGGTGATCTAACTCTTGTGTAGATTCTGCAACGCCATTTCTCCTGAGATTTTCAACTCCACGGTCAGAGTTCAATATATAACCATGAGACTCTGACCAACAGACCTGGCCCATACCATTCTGGTGTTTCAACCAGAAGCTCTGATACCAATCTATAACATACCCAGCCACCCACAGGTCGGGGTACGCTACCTTCAAGCCCACCCTTGGACTTCTTTATCTTACCGATACCTTTTTTAGTATTTGAGGATGCATAAAATAAAAGACTTTAACGACATGCATAACAATATCCAGTAAGCATGCATAATCTAATATTTAGTGAAACAATAATTAAAATGCACAGCGAAAATACATTCATATACATGTAAATGATACCATAAAAGAGAGAACTTATATTTGTGAAGTATGACACCAACTGACTTCAGACAAAGGATGTTCCACCCAACCGTAGACACCACTATTCTAAATCTCAACAACAGTTTCACCCTCGAGCCAGGGATATGAATCCACAATGAAGGTTCCAGAGTGTTACTTGGCTTCCCAAACTAGTCAGCACCCAAGCTCTCATAATCTTCCTATCTCTCACAACAATCCAATTACCCATCTCTCTTCTACCCATCTTGCACCACCCGAGAGAATGGACCTCCACCCTTCTCTGCCATGCAGTCCCTCAGGAAATCGTTCTCTTTATTCGGGCTCCAGTGCAACTGGTCCAGAATCTCAATGCTAGAACTCTCAGGGCTCACAACTATGAGAAATGCTGGACATAGGCCAATGCATCTCAGACACGCAGGCCTCAAGTCATGGCTAGATCACACCAGAAACCACTACATCCAACTATCCTGTGGCTAATATTCAACAGTTCCTTTCCTTTTTCCCAGGCCAAGACACAGGTGAGGATGGTTCAATGGATGGGTAAGTGAGTGCATGAAAGTGCATGAGGGAAAATGAATGAATGTACAAGAAATCAGTGAACAAGCCATTAGTAGAACCCCCCCATCAAACCAGAGGTGGGTTTAAGTAACTTTGGGGGGAATCAAGAACATCCTAGCCTTCCCCAAGAAGCTCATGTAACTGATCCCCTCCCTTAGACAAAAGGGGTAATTAAAATAGGAATAAACACTTAGCCCCTCAAGCTCCCTCTCTTGTGGAATCATAGCCCCCTATAACTCTAGTCCGTGTCCATCTAGTAGCTAAAGATGTATTTTTTATTAATAATGATAAAAACATTACATGTCTTGGGCACACTGGCCTTTTAATAATTGTTTTGGCACTCTGGCCTGTCATCATTGTAACAATACATTATTTAAAATGAGGGTTCAAAACCTAGGGTGTTACAACAACCCATATCAGATTATCGTATATCAACCCCCAAACATGGCTAGAGAAAATGAAAACCAGAATCCACCTCCCTACCAGCCCTGGTTGTTAGTTGACACAATCTCTATACCATGGATCCAACATGAGATGCCTAAACACCCTGAGAAGTTCCTACCGAAATTCGACCCTAAAAAAAATATTCAAATAAAAACCATGTTAAGAAATTCCTACTAGCTATTAGGCTATAGATCATTCAACATGAAGACGTCATCTGTCGTTTGTTTCCCCTTACATTTGAAGAGAAAACTTTGACCTGGTAATTCTCTCTAGAAGAATCCTCTATTACAAATTGGATAACTTTTGAAACCACTTTTCTCAGGAAGTTTGGGGAAAACAAAACACCAGCCACCCGGGTTATAGAACTCTCGAGAGTCAAGATGGATTCAAAATAATTGGTTAATGATTACAATCACCATTTCCTTACTATATTAAAACAAATCCCACATGCCTCAAAACCTATTGAAGATGTAACTATTGAATTCTACACCTCTGGTTTACCTATGTCCATGGCCATGTATGTAAAAACATCTAAGAAAGGAACTTTAGAAGAATCTTTCCAAGAGGCCCTTAAGTTTGAGAAGAATATGATGAGTTTAAAAGGAAATTATAACTTAGAGCCCTATAAAGACAAAGGTAAAGGTAAACCTTTTGCGTCTAAACCCAATGAAGATACGAAGCCTTTTGATTCAATGGATATGGAATCTATTCATAGGATCATTAAGAAGTTATCCAATGATCTAATAGACTTGAAAAAAGGTGTTGGAGAAGGTTCCTCTAACCAAAAAAAAAAATTTAGGTTCCCCCCCAAGAAAGATAAAAAAATTCCACCAACCAACAAAACCACCCCTCCTCAGATAGAAGGAATTAACATGGAGGATATTGTCCAAGCCCTCCAAACCTAGGAAATAGAGAATATGACTGAAGTCAATGAAGAAGGAGAAGAAAGTTAGGAACAATAAGAACAACCTCAAGAATCTCATGAGCCTGCAAAACAACAATTAAACTCATTTTGGGATATTTCTTATGGTGAGGATGAAGAAGAATATGAAGAGGTACATATGTCACAAAATGTTGTTACCACTAGGAGTGCTAGTAAGAAGGCTTTTGATGACACCCCTAGTACCACTAATCCTACTTCTCCCAACAATACCACTTCCAAACAACCATATTATCCGACCAATACTACTCCCAATTCCTCCAAGACCACATCTTCCAACCCTAAGACGATTGATTAAACACCAAAACCCAATATTTTGTCGACACCCCTCTCCGGGTTGGAATATGATTTCCTAGAAGATCTGAAGAAGAAAAAAGCTAACATTTCCTTGCTTGAGCTTATGAAGATTCCACAAATTCAAGAAAATTTTATCAAAACTCTGCAAGGGAAAACTTCTTCTGGCACAAAGGAGGTAAACATTGGAACAAATAAATGAACCACCAAGGTAAGTTCTTCTAACAATAACCATGGATGATTTTAGGGGCTAAATTTTGCTCATGGGATAATTTTCCATGGTTTTTCCAAAAACGAGATTCGCTATTTTAAAAATAATTTGCCCAAATTCTATAGGATAAAATTATTTTACCTTAAAAATCGCCAAAATTTTATAAAAACTATATAAAATCCTTAGAAATTTGAATATTTTTACAAAAATATCGCCAAACAATTATAGTTGGCATATGAAGGATAAGTAATATTCGCCAAGGTTTCTACATTTTAAAATAAATTTCCATCCTTAAAATCATCCCTAACAATAACACTCCATCTAAAATTCAAGCATCGACTAATGCATCCCTAACTGGTCAAATATCTAGATCTTCCACCCCTCCTTTCCTCATTACTTTTGAAATATTCAATAGAAATTTCCATAACTGTATGGTAACTAAGGAGCCTCATCTAATGTCATGCCCCTAAAGGTATGTGAGAAGCTTAATTCCAAACCTGAACCATCTCACATTCATATTATTCAGTTAGAAACATCCATAGTTAAATTTATTGGAGAATTGAAAAAAATATTGATCAAGATGTATGTTAATCCAAAATTTCATCAAACTATATATATAACAGTAGTATACATACCTGGCAACTATGGCATGCTTTTAAGTCGAGTTTGGTCAGCTATGTTAAATGGCTACTTTTCTACTCATTGGTCTCACTTATGGCTCCCTTATAATGGTAAAATGAATTAGATCAAGGTTGACAATGAAAGGTATATGAAACATGTTGTTGCTGACCTAAATGACCCAAATGAACCGGTAATGTTTAACAATTCAATTTTGGGTAATTATTCATATGAAACATTTTTTGGGAATTTCACAGTTGAAACATCATCTCTTGTGGAATCTAACACACAATTTGAAATCCTTCATTGCACTCAGATTGTTGAGCCCAATTGTAATATAATATATCAGACTAACATTTCCTATGATGTACATCCTAATATAGTTTCTAGGGACATATTAGAAATGTTGGTTAACTCTACTAACCCCACCAAAACAAAAAAAAATATGAAAACTTAAAATCAAACGTTGTAACAAAGAAAGAGGATCCTAACATGTGGACACTATTTTTTGACGGATCCAAATCTTTAGAAGGTGCAGGTGTTAGTTTCATATTACAATATCCAACAGGAAGAAAAACATTAATTGCATGCACAATAGAATTCCCATGCACCAATAATATTGTTGAATATGAGGCCTTGTTGTAGGGGTTAATAAAGGCAGTAGATTTGAAAGCTAAGAAAATCAAGGTATTTGGTGATTTTGAAATTATCATAAAACAGGTAAGGGACACCATTCATAGTCTTTCAAATCATTTGAAACACTATAAACTTGAGGTTTGGGAACTGATCAAATATTTTGTTTCATTTAATATTAGTTTAATACCTTGTTCTCTAAACTGTGACGTTTATATGTTGGCCAATGTGGCGTCTAGGTTAATACCCTCAGATGGATTGATGTCTAACACTTTTTATGTTGAACTTTTATGCAAGCCTTCAATTCCCAACAATATCATTAATTGGAGAGTCTTTGATGGTGACCATCAGTTGATAAATTTATTACACCTCAAAGATACTTTCAAAGACTCTATCATTGATGAAGGATAACATGACCAACTGGTGAATTTAGATACTACCGACCTAGCTCAATCAAATAACACATCAGGTTCAACCAATGGTATCCCAAGGAATGTGGTGAGAATGGAGAAATTCTATGATCTCCAAGAAAAATTCAAGAAAGTCATCAATTGCAAAACCAATAGTTCATCTATGTAGTTTGAAGTGGTGAACTTGGGAAAAAGTACCATGCCTCAAAACATTAATCTGGGAAAAAAACATTCTCCTGAAGAAAAACAGGCTTATGTCAAATTATTCTGGGAATACAAAGAGATATTTTCTTGGACCTATGAGGATATCAATATGTATGACACAAATATTGTACAACACATAATTCCCATGAAGCCTATGGTGAAACCATTTCAAAAGATGAGGAAGATGCACCCTAGTCTTGAGCTTCAAGTCAAGGATGAATTGAACAAGTTGTTGTCTGCCAATCTCATATTCCCAGTTAGACATATGCAGTGGATCTCAAACTTAGTGCCAATAAGAAAAAATAATGGGGATACAAGGCTTTGTATTTACTTCATGAATCTGAACAGATCCTTAGAGAAAGATAATTACATAGTTCCCTTGATGGAACAAATCTTGTAGTGTGTATTCGGCTCTGAGATGCTCTCCCTTTTAGATGTTTTTTTGGGTTACAACCAAGTCTTAGTGGCCCATGATGATCAACTAAAAACAACTTTTTGTACCAAGTGGGGAACATATGCTTACAAGAAGATGCCATTTTGTCTCATCAATGCCAGAGAAACATTCTAGAGAGCCATGGACATTGCCTTCAAGGGTCTACTTGGAGAATGTGCTGTGGTGTATCTTTATGATGTTATTATATTTTCAAGGGATGGAAAATACCATATAACTCATTTGAAGAAATCATTTAATAGATGTAGAAGGTATGGAATTTCTCTCAATCCTAAGAAATATATCTTTGTTGTTGATGAAGGCAATCTGCTAGGCTTCATTGTTTCCAAGCATGGTATGAAAATCAAACTTGAGAGAACTGAAGCAATTGCAAATATCCCTCCCCCTCACAACAAGAAATCCATGTAGTCATTCCTTGGGAGTATAAACTTTGTAAGACGATTCATCCCTAGTTTTTCTGAAATAGTTAAGCCCATGCAAGACATGATAAAATATAATGTCGAATTCAAATGGGGATCTAAAGAAAAAAAATCTTTTGATAAGATCAAAACAGACATAGCACAAGCTCCTGCATTGTTAAGCCCATACTTTAGTCGAGAGTTCATCCTCTACAAATTTGTCTCTGATATTACATTTGTGGTTGTTTTAACGCAAAAGAACCAGGAAGGATATGAATTCCCTATAGCTTTTATGAGTTCTGGCTTACAAGGGGTAGAGATGAACTACCCATAAGTGGATAAACAAGCCTATGTTTTATTTAAAGTTGTCAAACACTTTATGTTGTTCTTTCTCAATTCCAATACCAAATTTATTGTTCCTTACCATGTTTTTAGGAATCTGTTGGTACATAAATACTTAGTAGAAAAGAGAGCTAATTGGATTACAAATCTACAGGAATATGACCTTGAGATTAATCCTATGAAAATTGTTAAAGAATAGGGGCTATGAAAATTGGTTGTGGAATATACGAGAGATGGATCACATGAATATGCTTTGTATCAGGATCAAGAATCGTATGCAAGAGAAATATGTTACATCCTGGTCAACTTGGACCAATGGTTTTACGAAATGAAATATTACTTAACTCATGGGACAACCCCAGATTATCTCGATCCCAAGAAAAAAAGGGCCCTTAGACTCAAGTATGCTCAATATCAGATCATCCAAGGAATTCTATGTAGAAAAAATTATGATGGTGTTTTTTTATATGTCTTGAGAAGAGGGATGCAGAAAAGGTCTTATCCATACTCCATGATGGATCAGCTAGTGGACATTATGGTGGAGACACCACTACTCACAAAATCGTCAGAGTTGGATACTACTGACCCACTTTATTCAAGGACTCTCACTCATATGCAAGGAATTTTAACAATGACAAATGTCAATTGAGAGAGAAAAAAAAGATCCCTTCCCTCTATAGCCTGTGGTCATCGAATGCCCCTTTCAACATTGGGGGCTAGACGTGACTGGGGAAATCAATCCTAACCCTTCCCAACTGAAAAAATACATCTTGACAACTACTGACTATTTCACGAGATGGAGCGAAGAAATTCCCTTGAAGGATATCAATGAAAATCAGGTGACTTCATTCCTTGAATCCCATATCATCACCAGGTTTGGAATTCTTGACTCATTAGTCTTTGATAATGCCAAGTATTTATATTCTCTTAAATTGACTGAAATCGCTCTGGATTGGAATATTAAGATTAAGTATTCAATGAATCAATACCCACAAGGGAAAAGTTTGGTAGAGTCGACTAATAAGAACCTTATTAAAATTCTCAAGAAAACTGTCAATGCCCATCAAAGAAATTGGCACCTCTCTCTTCACAACACCTTGTGAGATGACAGAGTGACTCCCAAGTCATTCATTGGTAACTCCCCTTTCTTCTTGGTCTATGGACATGAATCCAATGTGCCTACCCATACTTTCCTACCCACCTTGGAACTGGCCCAATATGCCCAAGATGAGGCTTGCCCATTAATGCAGGAGAGATTAAAGATGTTGTTAAAACTTGAAGAAGAAAGGGAAAAATCTAAGATGAACCTAACACACCATCAAGAAATAATCAAAAAATGGTTTGACAAATCAATTGTGGGTAACAAATATTTTCTAGGAGGGAGACCTTGTTCTCAAATGGGACAAAGCCAATTAAATTAAGGGAAAACACACAAAATTCCGGAAACTATGGTTAGGACCCTATTTGATTCACCAAAAAATATGTCCTGGAACTTTCATACTTAAAAAATTACAGGGAGATGAGGAGGAGATTCATGTCAATGGCCAAATATTCAAAAAATACTTCTCCTAATCTTCAATGGTGATGTATCCTTGTACATAGTAGTGTTTGATATATTTTCTTCTTTTCATTTTCTGTTGTTTTTCATTCTAATTGTCCTTCTCTTCTCTCTCAGTTCTCTTTTTTCCATCCCTTTGCTTAAATTTTTATTTTCTTTTTACACCTTTCATTTTATAATAACTTACTATTTGTTGCTCTGGATCATCCTTTTCTTTTGCAATAGGGATGCAAGACTGTTGGACCCATGTCAGTTCCTTGTTTTGTGAGTGCCTTTCCATATTGAAGTGGTCAAGCTTTCCTGAGATCAATGTTTATCTTGATGAATGATTTTATTACTGAAAAGAATAAATTGTTCATTTGTTCCAAAATAAAACTTCTAACTTGTAAATTCAATACCTTTTGATGGCTTCCATCAGTTATCCTCACTTATGTGACCACTCTCATGACATGCATGTGTTCATCTCAAGATTTTTGAAATGTCCTGAATTCAATGTCTTCCACATAACTCTAGTGACTATTCCCTTGATATTCCTAATTCTAAAACGCATTGGTGATCCATGTTTATGGACCCACGAGAATAAACTGTTGACTGAGAATAGTAAATCAAAGTGACTCTCGTATCACCCTGCTTCCTACTTACCTTCACCTATGTTGCAAAAGAAATACATAAATCTTATCTCTAAAAGGTGAATGTAGAAAATAATAATCATAAGGAAGTTGAAAACACTACTAAAAGTGTGGGAAGTACAAGTAAACTCGTTAGGGCTATGGATGCTTGCTGACAGTAGGGCCATGATTTTATGATACCAAGGAATCTTCATTGGGGCTATGGACGGATGCTGGAAGTGAAGCAATGTCGGGAAAGAGAGATGAGGAAAAAACTTCAGTATATAAAATTTGATAAGCATTCCTCTGTGGTGTTACTCTCAATGTTTCACTATTGATGTATGAATTAAATACCCATTAACACTCACTCAAGTTAACACGTTATGTTTATTAGGTTGATACTCATTTCAAAGTGGTAATACATGACCAACTAATAATCAATCATGGCGAGCTGAATCCCAAAATACCAAGGGGATTGATTTACTTCCAATCAGTTGCACGACCTAAATCATCGCCTCGACCAGTTGAAGTGTTGGTGACTGATACTAATCACCATATTGGTGAAGACCACTTCCCTGGTTATGAAGAAATATACAGGATCTTCAATTCTACAGATTTCCCCACAGATGATGAGAATTTGGGAGTTTACCAGAATATCCTAAGAAGCAACATCCATCTAGTAGCCACCTAGCCACCTCTTTTCCCATACAATGAGGCAACACAATGGTGCCTCAATTTTTTTTATATAACAACAATGACCATTGTGAGAAAACAAGGGAAGAGGGTAGTATCTCTAAGACTTGAAGACATCGGCTTGAGATATCATCTTCCCACTCCCACGTTCTCTCTAAATGAACTATTCTTAAAAGTATTTTCTAAAGCAAGCAAAGGACCAATGAAGTAAATGAAACACTAGTGGGTTGATGAAGACGAGACCCTCAAACAAGGCCAAAAATTGGTTCCCACTCACAGGCTCAAGATGCCCTACAAAATGTTGGTAGCCATGCTTTGCCGACTATATGGAGAAGAAAAAAGCACACATTTCAGACCGATTGGCTACCTTTGGTACACACCATCTTCAAGACAGGGAAATTATTCAATTGGGTAGACATCCTAGCTTTCAACATATGTCTACACATGAAGAATCTCTCAGGAATTAAGAAACCTTATTTTTATATGTTGACCTACATGATTGATTACATTTGCTCCTATGTACAATTTGTTGACCTATGGTGGAACTGGGACCGAAACCAACCCCCCATCCATGTATACTAATCTTAGGTAAGGAGCATTAATTACTGAAAACACTTTTATGAAATATGCAATCTCTTCCTAGCCCCTTTTCACTCTATTTTGTTTGGTTTCCCAAGACACATAATTTCCTTCGAAGCCATTAATGGGATGAAAGGGGTAGCTGATTGGTTTCTATATAAATATTATTCATATATAAGGGTGTATGGAACCACTAGAGACCCACACCTTTTACCATACTTTTTCCCATATCGTTTGTTGATCAAAGAGATTTCATACCAAACCATGGGGTCAAGGGTCACTGCACTATTTCAAATCAACAGCAAAAAACTCTTGCCAGTTTTCCCTATCCACATCAAAAGTTACACTATTTCCAATGGCCAACATGCAAGGAAAGAAGAGGAGGCCCTACAAGAGTTAATCCTATGCCTAGGAGAGCCCAAAGGCCATGAACCTCATGACCTTGCAATCATCCATGTCAGGTCTGTTGGTATCACCCATTCCAACATCCATGTGGTTGATTTTGAAGATGACAAGTTTAAGGGAACCCTCTCTTATGATGAATTCTTGCATCAATTATCCCATGTTGTCGCCAAGAAGAAACTTGAACATCAACAAGAAGATATCAAGAGGGTAACTCTAAACTAGTTCCAAATATTTCTTCAGCAAGAGAAGGACACTGACATCATGAGAGAGAAGGAGAAAAATAGGAAGGAAGAAAATCTAGAACAAAAAAGACTCCAAGCTGAGCAAGATTACCAGAGAAGGTAAGATGAGGAGGAAAAAATAAGAAAAGAACATGATCACATGGTGCAATAGGATGCACTCCAAAAGAGGAAAGAAAAAGAAGCCAAAGACAAGAAATTGGATGATGAGATAGAAGCCAAGAGGTTGGTTGATGAAGAAGAAGCCAAGAGGTTGGTTGATGAAGAAGAAGCCAAGAGGTTGGATAATGAAGTAGAAGCCAAGATATTAGCTGATGAGGAAGAGGCAAAATGGGTAGCTAACAAAGTTGAAGATAAGAAGAAGGTGGATGATTTGTTGAAGAAGAAACACTTGCAGAATTTAATCCATACCCCTAGCACTCCATCAACACCCAATATGGACATTGTGAATGTGCCCCCTCAAGAATACACTCCTACAAGTACTATTCCAGGAGATTCCTCCTTCTCCTCCCAAGCCCTGAATTTCGAAGGCTCTGTAGTAGCCATTGGAGACTACTATTTTGATAATAGGAAAATAATTATCTAGAAGAGATCGACCAAGAGGAAAAGAGGAGAATACATGAGGTCTAAATCATTTGCAGAGAGGGTAGAAGAATGGAAAGCATGGCCTGATCCTAAAGAAAATGTGGTTCAAGCAACCTCTGCACTCAACAGTTTTGTAGGGATAAATGCCTCATCTATCCTTGAGGTAACCAATTCCCTCAACACTACCAAAAATAGAGTCATTGAACTAAAGACAAAGTTTAGGGATGTGAAATACAAGCTGTAGTAACTGTAAATACAATTTTGATATAAATCATTTCAATTGCACAAATAAATTGATTACCAGAACATATAAATTTATTGAGCTAAACATAATAGCTTACGGACAGCCTCATAACACATCATATTCCTTAAATTTCATAAAAACAAATACATAAATTAACACACCTTGGTCTGATGATAACCCTCTGCTTGTCTTGTTGTTCGTTGCTGAACTGTGTCAACACTGCCCAAACCTTGTTCCACCCTGCCAACCAGGACAACTTCCTAGCTCCAGGATATCATATGGATATCCTGGCCCCCGTGCCCAAAACCTCCAGCAAACCAGTGCCCCCTGTACTGATCCAATCCAACTACAGAACTCAAACTCTCCTCTCTCTGTACAAATCCAAGAGAACCCTCCAAAATAAAATTCCCTGTAGAATGCCCCGCCTTCGTAAACCTCCTCCCCTCATATTCCTCCTTCACCGCCCTTTCCTCATTTACTTCCTTACCTAAACATTTATTACCTTACCCACCTAGTTAATAGCCCTTATCCACTTATTAATGCTCCTTATCCCCTCCGTATACGTAGCCCTTTTTTTTTAAACAATATAATTTATTAACTCTTTTAAATTTATTACCCTGTTCATTCAATGTGATAGGTAATTAATTTAATTAATTAATTAATTAAAATTATAACAATTAATTAATTAATAAATATTTAATTAGKATYMTTATRCCAATCTTGTTTAATTAATACCATGTTAAGACAATTAATCCCCTAATTAATTTTTACTTAATAATCCTTAAACATATATTCAACTAGGGTTGTTACATACACCCACCCTTCAGGAAACTTCATCCCGAAGTTAACGTGTCTTATGGTACAAAGGAAAAGAAACCTGGTTCACATATTCATAACAATTAACCGACATTATTAGTAAGTAAGTCAAGAAAACTCATGCATACTAGTGTATATGTACAATAAATGCATGTGTAGCTAGTACATACAAGTCTCGTGCATGTACTAATAATCAAAACTATCATTCTTTAGTAATTTATGTATGCATCCAATCCAGTTAGCAAGACTAGTCTTTTATAAAATGCAACAACCAATCAATTGTTTGAGAAATTCTTTGATTACAATTATCCATTTCAACAATTTTATTTAGACAACTATGGTTTAGTTACGAAATTATGAATATTCATATATACACATTTATTTATTTTTTTGAAGGGAAAACATTAAATTCCACCACAAGACAAGTCTCCATACCTTCTCAACTATTACTACTCATCCTTCCTCCCTAACCTACTTTCATCTCCATTCCTATCCTTCCTCTGCTAGACTATCTTGGAGCATCAACTATATTGACCTAACTCCAAATAGAA
>JZKD02S1683837.1:43008-67710 GCA_000966675.3 Picea glauca
ATATATTAACCTAATACTCTTTAGTCTTTGTACTTCTTACTTCTTGCAGGAGGTCAAGACCCTTATAGGTGTGAAGGTGACTTGAATAAGTGGAGAGAGATTTGACACTATGGGGAATTTCTTACATATTTCTCCTTCTTTTATATTCAGGGTTTTCTTAAGGCTTCAATGTTACTTGGCTTACAAGTTAGGTGGGTAGGTAGGTAGGTAGGTAGGTAGGTAGGTAGGCCCTTGGTTCCAGATTTTGAACCAGGGCTCTGATACCATGTGTAGTAACTGTAAATACAATTTTGATATAAATCATTTCAATTGCAAAAATAAATTGATCACCAGAACATATAAATTTATTGAGCTAAACATAATAGCTTACGGACAGCCTCATAATACATCATATTCCTTAAATTTCATAAAAACAAATACATAAATTAACATACCTTGGTCTGATGCTAACCCTCTGCTTGTCTTGTTGTTCGTTGTTGAACTGTGTCAACACTGCCCAAACCTTGTTCCACCCTGCCAACCAGGACAACTTCCTAGCTCTAGGATATCATATGGATATCCTGGGCCCTGTGCCCAAAACCCCCAGCAAACCGGTGCCCCCTGTATTGATCCAATCTGACTACAGAACTCAAACTCTCCTCTCTCTGTGCAAATCCAAGAGAACCCTCCAAAATAAAATTCCTCATAGAATGCCCCTCCTTCGTAAACCTCCTCCCCTCATATTCCTCCTTCACCGCCCTTTCCTCATTTACTTCCTTACCTAAACATTTATTACCTTACCCACCTAGTTAATGCCCCTTATCAACTTATTAATGCTCCTTATCCCCTCCATATACATAACCCTTTTTTTTAAACAATATAATTTATCAACTCTTTTAAATTTATTACCCTATTCATTCAATGTGATAGGTAATTAATTTAATAAATTAATTAATTAAAATTATAACAATTAATTAATTAATAAACATTTAATTAGTATCATTATACCAATCTTGTTTAATTAATACCATGTTAAGACAATTAATCCCCTAATTAATTTTTACTTAATAATCCTTAAACATATATTCAACTAGGGTTGTTACACAAACTCACCATAGATTTCTAAAAAGCCACAAAAGAAGTTGATAGTCTCACTATAGAAAATATGAGTAGAGCATTGCAAGATCAAAGAGACCAGATGAATGTATACTTTGAGAAAAGGATAAAAATCCAATGGGACAGCCATAACAATGAGTTAGAAGCAGAAAACCAAAAACTCAAGAAACCCATAGAAGAGACCAAGGCATCAACATGTATTGTAGAATCTATCAAGGCATGGGCATTAGTATTGAGTGAAGAACTTGTGGCAGGAAAGAATGAAATCCTCAATCTACTAAATATCATATGGTTTGAGTGAGAGCAACAACTCAGGCTACAAAGCACATTGGTAGAAAATCAATAAAGGCATCAGGAAGCAAGCGAAGTCTTGGAGGAAATGCTTAGTTGGCAGAAAAAACTAAGATGCTAGATGCTCTTTGATGCTATCATGCTATCGGTATATCACAAGAGGGAAAAAATTAGATGCCATATTCCCTTTGATACTTGCAAACATCTCTTTAGTAGTGAACATATCACCCAAAAGGTAGCAGACAACACTTGCATGAAGCTATGGAGTAGTTCAAACAATCTCACGGAAGAAGTAGGGATACGACCAATCTATTCCATTGACAAAACAACATCTTCCAACACGAGAATGGATAAGGTGGAGGAACACAAGAAAATCATCTAGACGAACATTCAGAATCTATGTCAATTTGAGAGAGAAACAATTGAAGAACACCTCTTGAGGCCCACCTGACTCACCCACAAAATGCAATTCTTTGTCAAGAATGCAACAGAGAAGTTATACCAAGAAGTATCCTCCAAAATTTGCATCAAAGAATCAATCTTGGAAATATTACAATCAAACAAACTTGAAAGAATATTGAGAGATCATTCCCTCTGGAAATAATATCAAGATCAGTTACATGAATACGGAAGCTCATGATTACAAATTTCACAATTTCTTCCAGATGTTGCCTTCTTCAGTTATTGTAATCTTATTTTTGAATTCAGAATATGAAGAGTCTCTTTTTGTAAAACTTCCCTAATTTCATGATTGCAAAGATAACGATGTAAAAAATAACTCCTCATTATAAAAGGGAGGATTGTCCATTAGAAAGCACTTTTGGTTTCGGAATGTAGCAAGACACTATTTTTACTGCAAGTTAATTTGAACCTGAAGACATTTGTGTTGGAGATTATGGTGTCGATATGTATGAATGTGATTATTCTATTTATGCATGTCTATTATTGTAGTATGTGAATATTGGTTTACGAATTATTTTTGAATTAATCTTTTCATTATTCACAGTTACCATGATTTTTAGAGCAAGTACAATGACAATATGATGTCATTAACTAATCAATTACTTTATTATAACTAGTCATGTTGTTGAAATTTCATTTTACATGTATTACGAATTTCTTCTATGCAAGTAATATAGATATTTCACTATATTCATCCTTGTTAGTTTTCTCTTGATTAGGATAGGTTAGCTTAGAATTAAATAGAGATTTCATATTAGAATTGTAATCATTCATATTATCTTAGAATTAGCTAGTTAGAATTTTATTTTTTAATGCATTTGAGAACCTTTGGTTCTCAGATTCATATTTAGTGAGTATATTAGTTAGATCGGTAACTAGGCCAAAATCTAGTCGTACCAAATGAGAGTGGGTCTAATTGGGACCTGCCATCGGGCGTGTTCCCTCATCTTATTGAATGGGTCATTCCGTCCCTTCAACACTTTGCAAGATGAATAAATGGATATGTATTCAAAGAACTTTAAATGATAACTTCAATACAACTCAAAAACGACTTTGAAAGGAATTATATTTGAAATCACATGATTAGAATTCAAGTTTGATAAATCACTAATGTAATACCCCAAAACACTTATTTGCAGGAGAAATTTATAACAATATCCCAATATGACAAGTTCAATAGTGTTTGGAGCAAAAGAATTGAAACAACCTCAAAATATTCCAATGAAAATCACATGAATTGAAATAAACCACATCTACTTTTTCCAGGTAGAGATTTCACTTCTTTGGACCTGAAATGTTACAAGATGACTAAAGATTTCAAAATAAAGAACTGCTTAGACCCAAATCTTCCTTTTTTTCTTACATTCATGGAAGATTTGATGGAAAGAAACATAAAATAAGAAGATGTAGAGAGAGAAGTTTTAGCAGGCCAGTCCACTGAATCTTGGAAAGATAGATCTTATTCTTGAAAAATCTTAACCACTATAGAAACTTTTGAATGCCACCCTTTGATGGTGCCTTCTCTTTCCCTTTTAAAATCTGCTCTCATTGTTCTTGAAGTAGTTAGGGTTTGTCTTTCTAGAATTTTCCACATTCTTCCTTTTTGGAGTAAATACTTTAATTAATGTTTTATAGAAGTCTCTTTAATGACTTTATTTCATTGAAATTTGTGCCTCCAAGTGGGGCGCACTTTATCCCTTTATAAAATACTTTTAATAAAATTCCAAAACTTAAAGTTGACTGTCTTAAACAAGACTGGACTATGTTTTAATTTTTTTTAACATGATAGTTCATTTCTTAGCCATAGAAACCAGTCTATAAGTAATATTCATCATTCTGTATTTCCAGTGAGTTCTCCTAAGTGTTATTTGGAGTTTTGGATCTCAATTTATAGCCTCAGGAAGTTGAAGTTTTCAAGGAATTTACCAGCAAACCATGAAAACAAAGCTGAATTTTCTTTCAATTTCTAGGAGAATTATGGAAAAATTCAGCCCTTGAAACCTAGTCTATTGTCTCTCTCACCGAATTACCTTTCCAACAAGGTATGGTTCCCAAAACGGACACCCGGATCTTTACTTATGAACTTATGAAGATCGTTGCTCAACAGTCGCCCATCAAATTTGTGGATCAATCCTAGCCCTTCATCAAAATTAAACCTTTTAAAACAAGTTCCAATCCCACATGCATTGTGGTCATGAGTTTTTGAGTGCTTATAATTAAAATTTTACTATAATCCTCATGTGGACTAAAGGATACTATAAATACTTTGGTGTAGCTATCATGCCTTAGGAAAGTTTCATGAATTAATAAAATTTTGATGGCCCAATCAACGCCCAGTCATAACCTAGTCAACACCCATGTCATTGCCATGTGTCATTATGGGATTGGTCCATCTCACTTCCACATTTCATTTGGATTGGTCCATGTCACTGCCACATGTCATTTGGATTGGTCCATGTTACTACCACATGCCTAGTATGGTAGATCCATGAAAAGGGGCAAGAAACTTAGGATAGGAAATAATAATAAAAAATTGAATGTCGGGTTTGTGGAATTACGGGAATGTGGAGGTAGGTTAGGGGGGAAAATGGTAAAAATGACTAAGTATGAAGTGAAAAATGGGAATGGAAAGTGCATTATGGGGTATGAAGACATGTGGACCTAGAAACTCAAGAAAAAGTTGACAGATGGTATATAGCCCCACATCTACATTTCAAGAAAATGACTAAGTATGGAAAAGGTGAAAAGTGAAAAGTGTGTTGTGGAGGACGCGGAAGGAAGAGATGCAAAATTTATGTGGTGCAATTGCAGACTTGGGAATATTCCAACCCCACATTGCTAGTCCTTCATGACTCAAATTTGACTAAGTGTTGGAAGAGTAAAACACGGTAAGTGTTCGAGAGGTAAGTAGGAGGATTATGTGATTCATAGAGTTGTGTGAAAATAAGAAAATGGAAATAAAATATGAAATCTGGGAAAAGAAAAAATGGAAAAATGGAAAAAGGAAAATGTTAATGAATTACAAGAATGAACTAGAAAATGGAAATGAATTATGGGAAAATGGAAATGAATTATGAAAATGAACGTATAAATTTTGAAAATATGAAAAATGGAAAATGGAAAAAGGAGAAAGGAAAAAAGGAAATAGGAAAAGTAAAAATGGAAAATGTAAAATAGAAAATTGAAATGGAAATGATAATATAAATGAATAAGTGGACATGGAAAATGAAATGTTGTAATATCCCCAATAGGATTGGACTATGATATTAGTGGTTTGTTTTGAAAATTATGTATCTCTGGTTGATTAAATTTGTCAAACAAATGTCTTAAAGGTGTTATTATGCCACAACTTAGTTAATAATTTTCCAAATATAGATTGGCTAATAGTAGAAGGGTTTTTCCAAACCCTAATGAAAACTTGGCTCAAGGAGCACTCCTGATAAGAGATCAAACCATAATGAGGAAAGTTGAAGTGATACCTTTCCTTTATACCTATTCAAACCCCTTATAGATCTTTCCTCTCTTTGAAAAAATCCACATGAAGATTAAATTCACTTTATAACCCTTTTTAAACCACCTTTTAATACCAAAAGTGATTAATTGGATTCTAAGGCATTCATGGATGTAGAAAATCCCTTTCTTATCATCCCAACCTTTATATATTTATGTCGCGGTTCCAACGAGCTATCACACTCGTGTGTCCCTTCAGATAATATTGTGCCAATAACACATTTAGTGTATTTAATTAAATTATGGCCAAGAATAACCAAAAAAACAAAAATTGTTCGAACACCACAAAACCAAGAGAGGACTATGCAAAAATGAGTCTGATGATAAAAGATGACGAATATACTATCTTGGGCCCTATATAACTCCACCAAATTGCTTGATCCCACTGTTAACCTCACTTTACTCCTCTAGCCAGGCTGACATAAACTCGCAAGGTTGCCTATGACTATGAAGGAGGGGAATCTGAGAATGGGGAAATTACAGTCCTCCCTTCCCAAAGATTGCATGTCCTCAAGCAATGCCATCCCAACTTGTTGCTCCATCGACTGGGCCAAACTATAAATGATACTAGTGTCCCAAACCACCCTAGAAGATGTGAAGTATCCTCCACTCAATTCATGATTCAACAAGGTGTAGACATAAGAGGCCTCATGAATACTATCACTTAGTAGAGAAACTCAATATTGCAATAACTCGATCAACCCCTCAAAGAACTATTATGCTAGGGAACCAATCTCATGAAAACAAGAATTGACTCTCGTCTATGTGT
Source organism: Picea glauca (assembly GCA_000966675.3). Lineage (NCBI taxonomy): Eukaryota > Viridiplantae > Streptophyta > Pinopsida > Pinales > Pinaceae > Picea > Picea glauca. Next base: position 49,136 of record JZKD02S1683837.1, read on the forward strand.
CAGCTGCTAAACTATCTTGTATTGAAATCCCAGGGTCATGTTGAGCGCTCAACACACCCTAAAAGATTTTATGAAATTTTGTCTCTTTTGGGTACCACCTGTTTTCTTTTTTTTGACTTCTGAATTGAGTCCACTATGGAAGGATGGATAATTTTTTTTTCATGTCTCTTCATTGATCAAATTGGATTTGTTTGAAGTTGTCAATGTGAAACCTTTGTGTCTAAAATAACTTAGCATTCTAACTAAGAATCTGCAACTAAAATTGTGACTAGCACGCTTATGTTCAGCGTCGTAAAAACCCGAGAAAGTAAAATGAACACTTAGTAACAAACACTGTCGACCGCTGATCCATCATCGGCATCGGTAAAAGGCAGAGTAAATTTGCACTAGTTGTTCACAAAGAAGATTCAAGAATTGGTCGATTTCCCATCGACGTCGATGAAATACGAGAGGGATAAACATTAACATGGGCCATGATGAACCCATGATAGCCAATTACAAATGAGTTTGTTCGCGGTCGGTGAAATCTCAAAGGGATAAATCATTGAAAATTTTCAAATTGACACATCGTCGATCGTCGATCCCCGATGCACTTTCAGCATCAGTAAGTTTTGAGGGAGGGTAATCTGGGAACACTTGTTTAAACTTATCGCCAATCGTCGATCCTTGATACTTTTTGACATTGATATGGTAGGACGTGTTGTTTAAAATGATTAGTTAATGAAATTCCTTGATTCTAAATAACACAGTTAAATGAAGACGCCAATATCAAACACCACGTCTCTTTGTCGCATAGGAATTTTGTACGACCTAGTTTCATCCCGAGTCACCTTAGGTTTCCCCGTGTCCTAGTAACACTTCCAAGTCATATTTTCCATGTTAGCATTGTAAAGAAATATGGATCAACATCAGAGTTTTTTCCAAGAGATATCAACGAACATTGTCTAAAAAAAACCTCGACTCTTAATCCACACATTAAATTAGTGAAATGATGGGATGTTTTCAGCACGAGATACGATCATATTCTTCCATTTAATAGGCCAGTTAATGTTTCTCTCCACATACATTGCTACCCCATGCACCAACTAAACAACATGAATTTGAAATTTTCGATGAACCACGTTATAGCCCGTGCCTACGCCGCCAAGCTACGATTGCATTTAATCTTGAACATAATGAAGATCTGGCGGCAGATTTTGTAGAACCACACTCATACCCCAAATTTAATAACTAATGCGACAAGGTAAGTATTATCTCTATTTAAATAACTAAGACAACTTCAAACACCTCCATTATGCAAACAATTTTCCATTTCCAGAGCAACCAAAGAAGCAAAGAGAGCGTCTCAAGATTTGCGTTTGATTTTCAGACTTTCAAAAAACCAAGTTAAGCTAGAACGAAGAAGAGGGAAGAATGCCTCCAAGAAATCCAATGACCAGTCACTTGCCGAGGGAACTAAAAGTAAAGGAGGTAGATATTAGTGAAGGTTCTTCTACCAGCACTGTGAGGCAGTTGGAATATGCTCCCAAGGTGGAACTAGTCATTAAAACTTCGACGAAGAAGGCATTTATTCAAACCCCTTCTTTTGGCGATACTGAAGAAACCACTAGATCAAATATAATGCTCCACATTGGGGACATTTATTCAAGAGAATAAATTGGGAAGATTACCTAGAGTTTATCCCACACACGACCTAAATGTAAGGGTGCTCAATGACCAGGTTTTCCTGAATATCTAGCATTCATGCTTGCATCTGGTATCCTGTCGAACTCCAGTATTGCATTGCATCAAGACCTTGAGTTAGATAATTGATCACACAGATGCACAAAAATTCTTGATCAACAATGAGAATGGAGGATGTGTGGGATTTTTTCTCCTAACAGAAGTCTAGAAGTACTACAAAATTAGGGACCTGGAGGAGTAGTTGAACACATACTTTGTGGTGAATTTCCATGAATTTCATGACACCATCTGGTTAATGGCTTCCTAGTGGAAGGAAGACAAGAAATTTATGAACCAGAGCAACCGCTAGTATGGGACAATGAACCTAAGGGAGCCACATATCTACTTGATGGCTCTCATCTATCGATTATACATAGAAAAGGACTATGCCAAGTTCTCAGAGGCATGGATTCCCATGGCATACACTATGGAAATTTTTGAGAGTATCTTCAACTGGGGAGAAATTATCTTCAAGCAATTGAGCACTAGTATACTATAGGCCCAGTCACCAAAGTAGGGAAAAGCACCCACTTTTCACATGTCCTTGTATCTGCTAGATGTAATCTTTGCGAGGAATGTCTTCGTCGGTATGAATTTGAGTTGGAATGTCACAAAGCTTCCTATACATGTCTACTTCAGCATCCTATGGGAAAACAGGTACAAGAAGTCTTATGCCCTTATTTGCGATGAATTCATTGCCCGGATTTATTTTATTATATTTAAAAAGTAATGCCCAAGGCTGTCTGTAGAGGCCAAGAAAATGATTTCGAAAGTAGGCCACTGGTACCTAGATGAACACAGAACCTATATCAGGGTTTTCAGGGCCACCGGAGCACCACATTTTCTCCCCACTCGCGTCCCAGACTGGCTCTTTGTGGGAGAAATCTGTTACCAGACTATCATGTAGGGCTACAACACAACTTTGGTTAAGGACAAGAAATGAGCATTCATACCCTACGGTTTCCATGTGGGGTTTTATATAGTGAAGGACATCGATGAAGCTAAACAATAAGTTTTGAGTCAACTAGAATACAGGTTCCCGAAAGGCCGGTTCTGTAAGCATGAACCTAAAGGCCTAGTCCTCCAACACGCTTCACAAGTCTCTTCTTGCTGGCCATACGCGCATGACAAGTTTGAATATGAGATTTTTATAGAATGTGCTCACGACTAGGAGGAGGTATTACAGAGAAAATCTAATCCGAACATGACCAGGTTCAAAGCTATGAGTATGGATGAGAAGGGAAAAACAATATAACAGTCAGCCCAAGAAGCTCTCATGGTGAGAGGAGAAATTAAAGAAGCAGAAACCACAAAGGCATAAAGAAGGGGATTGTTGTTACTAGAAGGAGCCCAAAGAGTCATCGACCAACTAGAGAACAATCCTCAACTAATAGAAATTATGAGGATCCATCAGATGACCCAATCACAATCAGAGAGGAACTAAATGGCTCAGAGTCAACACAACTAGAGGAAACCACCGTTCAGGAAAATCCCAGAGTTCCATCACCACAGGCCAGATCGTCGGTGACCATCCCAACCAAATATGAGGTTCCAAGAATGCCAGGTGAAATGGGTGCGCCTAATCCCCTGTTTGATTTGGTAACCATCTATGATGATGAGGAGAGTTTGGAGGTCTCACTTATAACTTTGATACCAATTAGAGAGGATAAAGAACCAGGGGGAACATCTGCTCCAAGTCCCAATGCATTCAAACCAAACCCTCTGCAGGGCAACCATGAGGTTGAAAGTGTCTTAGATACTGAGTTTCTATACCTATTAGGGATCCCGAAAGATAGATCCAGGGATGATCTAGGTTCAGGTGGACAAAAAGAAGAAGTGCAACATCCAGAGATTGACGCCTTAACAACCGATCACCAAGTAAGTACTGAACCTATCACTGACTCTTCAATTTTGGTCGATACCTCACCATCCGATGAACACCAAATGAAGTTCGAGCTATTAGAACATATGGAAGAAGTACAAGAACTAGTCCTGGAATAAATACATACAGAAGGAAGCTTGGTAAACACCCTGACCTGTGGAGAACAACAAATCCCTGAGCCCATTGGTGAGTTCATCAATATACAGTTGATCGCTTATGATAGGAAGAGAAAATCTATCATGAGGAGGACCAACAAGAAGAGAATACTTATGCTGGATAGTTCGATTCTCATCACCATGGAGGAGGCGTTGCTCAGCATTGAACATGCAAAGACATCGGAGCTCATCAACGAAGGGATGGCTATAAATGATGCCACATTGGATCAATCAAGGCAAGATGAAAAGGAATTGGTCACTGCACTAAAGGAGATAGATCATCTGCGCCATTTGGAAAAATATTACCAAGACTCAACGCAGGCCACGGTGTTTCTGAAGACTGAGTACCAAGATGCTTATGCAAAGCTCACAAGCAAAAGACATATTTTCACTATAGGTATAGCCAATTTCAAGGAAGATACCCTTATGGAACTGGAAACCTAGAAGGATGTGGAGAGATGGTATGAAAAATCATACCAAGCGGTGGAAAGAATTGACTACATCAACATAGTGCAAAAGGGTCGAGACACAAAGGAGCATGGTATTTGAGTGCTAAGGGATAAGAACATCTCCCAGATTCGGAATGAAACTGAATATTGGGTAATTATGGTCCAGGAAACTCAGCGAGAGATATAACAGAAGTGGTTCGAGTGTGAAAGAGGCTAGGAAAATATCAATCGGGAGATGAAAGACATTGGCCTCCCATAATTCGGCTCACCCGAAGACTTTGTCGAATTGCATGACAAAGTCAAAATACATGCAGAACAAGACTCAACATGGGAAGTGGAGATCGCATAGGTGGCGAGCATGGCACCAGGTCAAATACAACAGTTTATGGAACATTTGATCAAGGATTGTGTAGTTCTGCAACGTTTGAGTGCAAAAATCATCAAATGCAGAGAACGGGTAGTAGAAGTGAAATAAATCCTTTCAGCCCCGATGGATTAGCATAGATTCCCATAGGCTAAAACATGTGAGGATATCTTTGTCAAGTGGTTAGAATATGAGAAGAGTCATCCACTCCAGTAGAACCATGAGATGATTTCCAGAGACTAAAGAGATCAAGTGCCAGGTGGCAATATTTTGTTTTACTTAACACAAACTTGTAGCAACTATTTTTAGTTAGTGATTCTTTATAAATAGGGGGATTGAAATTTTAGAAAGGGTTGATGGTTTAGGGCAAAGGACCCTCTTTTGAGAATTTTAAAGAACTATTTTTGAAAAAACTTAATTGAGAAATCATGTTTAGGACCAGAGACAAAATTCTGGGTTTTTTTTTTTTATCAATGGAGTTATGTGACCGGATTGAGGAGGAACTACTTCCAACTATTATTTCAATAATTGATGATGTAATGAGTAAGAGTTTTTGAATCTATTGATAATCTATCTGTTTCAATATTTTAGTAGTTCTTTTATTCGTAATGATGAAAATCAAATCGTTGTGTTAATGTGTGATTGATGGTAGAGCTAAGGAAACTATTTTTCTTGCACTCATATTATTGCATGTGCATTTTATTTCGATAATTGTATCTCAGTCAATGTTGAAATACCAAAAAATTAATGTATTATTACTAGACTTGTAATAGGTGTGAATATCTTTGTCTGCATGCTTGAGCATGAGGGTTATCCCAAGCTCATCCTTCTTCAATAGTTAAGAATCCCCTATATCAGTTGGTTTATACCAACACACCTCATTTTATCAAACTCATCTAATAAAAGAAAAGACAAAAAGAGAACTTTTAATCTGAAGGACGAACTTTCACAGAAAGATATCATGTCAATCACTAGGTAAAGCCCATCAATAAATTATCTCAATCGAAATATATGGAGAACCATTCCACCACCAAATGTTGCAGAGTCTAACTGGGCCTCTAAGGTGGGTTTGGTTTCTATTGTTGAGTTAAAGGGATCTTAGACCCCTCAACATAATTGGTGCTAGAAGGAGGGCTTGAATTTATGAATGGAAAACAATATTTCTAATATAATATTTCCCATAGCCTACAGATTCAAAATAGCCCACATGCATGGATATTCATTCTCAAGACAACCCACATACAGAGATTAGTCCCAAAATAAGTAACGTGCCCCAACAGGAGGAAGAACACCTATTCCCTGAGATACCTTACACTCTTCCCCATGAGGAGTTGAACCAATTCGGAAGAATCACAAGAGCTTACACTCGAAAAATTGGATCATTACCCTTAGCCCCATTACTTCCTCATAGAAAACAAGTAAGCAGACCAGTGGTCGATACCTCCGACCATATTTTTTTTCACACAATAGAAGACCTAATATATTTTTCCCTCAATGAGATCGAACAACCCCTTAATATGATCCTTGAAACACCAGTTGGTAATTACTCTGAGCTGGAGGATTTCGAATCTGACGAGGAAAGGTTTAACTCGGATCACTCAGTTTCAAAATCAGATGACATGAAGCATAATAGCAATAATAATGAAGAAAGGGGGAATCCACCTCCAAATAATCAACCTTGGTTGGCTAGAGATGCTCTGGAAATCCTAGGATGGGTGCATAACCTCCCTCGACATCCAGAAAAACTACTTCCCAAATTCGACCTTGAAACCTCCAGATTGCCTGAAGACCATATTAAAAATTTCATACTAGCTATAAGACTGATGAACGTACAACATGAAGACATAGTATGTAGGATTTTTTCCTATACCTTTGAGAATTCAGCCTCAACTTGGTATTTTAACCTACTTTTGGGGTCCATAACTAGTTGCATGAAGTTTCAAAAAGATTTCTTAGACAAATTTGTAGAAGAAACCACCATAGGAGCTTTAATGGATGAACTCTTCACCGCCACCATGAGTTCAAAAGAGAAGGTTAAAGAATTCAATCAACAGTTTACCACTATCCTGAGAAAATTTCAACCCGAAGCTAAACCTATGCAGGAGTTGCAAATTTAGGTATATGCTAATGCTCTCCTTACTTCCATTTCCATGTTTGTGAAAAGGGATACCAAACATACCCTAGCCAAAAATTTCAAGGAAGCCAAAATGATTGAATTCCAAATGAAGGTATGCAAAGATGTCCAGGTCTCACTAGTTAAGAAGGAAGTTCAACCTCCACCTAGAAGAGGACTTTTGTTGACTAGACCCCCAAGAAAACAAATAGAACAAGGTCTTGAAAAGGGAAGTAGGGACATAGAGGACCTACAACTGATGATAAATAAACTGTCAAATGAAATCGTAGACATGAAAATAAGTGTTGGGGAAGGAAACCAAGGTCAAAGGCCCTATAAACCCTTTTTTAAGAGAAATCCACCTTTCAAAGCGATTGAACCTCCCCCAACCAACTTAAACATCGACCTGGGTAATGTAGCATCCGACTCTTTTTGTATGTATCATCAAGAGAAACATTCTGAAAGAGACTCTCCCAAATGGGTGCACACTATGAATTTAATGGCCAATCGGTTCCTAGACAAAGCTTCTCTTACTGAACAGACAAGTGGCTCAATGGTGAACATCGTCGATCATGAAGAAGTTGAACCATCGAAAGAAACATCCATGATTTTATGGGATCTTGAATTTCCAATGCCTCTCGATGATGTACTTGAAGTTCAGGAACTGCCCACTGAGGTTTTGGTAGTGCAAATGTGAAGTAAGGGTCAACCGATCTCAAATGACCTTATCACTGTCCAATCTTTGAGAGGAAAACAAACAGTCAATCACTCAAAAGAACATTTTTTTCACCAAAGAAATCCTACAAACACACACACACAAGAGTCACCCAAGCTGGACTACAACATATTATAAGACTTAAATAAGTTGAAGGCTAATGTGTCATTCATGGACATGTGTAGAATTCCCCAGCAAAAGGACTTTCTGTTATAGGATTCAAGGTCAATAGAATCCCTTATAACAAGCAATGACCTAGGTGAGGTCCCATATCCCACAGATCTAAAGAAAAAACCAAATGTGAATGCTTACTTTGTAGACAAAAGAGGAAATTTGTTTGTCCCACCTTGCCTTTTAACGTTTGAAGTCTTCAACAAAAACCTCCATAATTGACTAGTCAATTCAGGGGCATCCTCCAATGTCATGCCATTATCAATCTGTGAGAAATCGAATGTAGTTCTACTCAAAAGTGATAAACACATTATACAATAAGACATAAATCATGTAAAATTTATTGGGGAACTTAAGGATGTCATGATTAGAATGGCTACACGCCCGAAATTTGTTTAAGTGATTGACATCATTGTAGTAGATATACCAAAAGCTTATGGACTGCTACTTAGTTGATATTGATCTGAGAAATTGAATGGATACTTTAGCACGGACTGGGATCACCTCTGGTTTCCACTAAAGGGTCATACCAACATGATTAGGATCGATAGGGAAAGGTACCTCAAACATACTGTCACTGATTTAGAATATTTCAATGAACCCTTGTCGACAAATTTCCCTGTGCTAGGAAACTAGGCATGAAGAAGTTGATAAATTTCGCTCAAAATTTTGGATGTTATACTTTGATGGGTCTAAATCACAAGAAGGTTCGAGAGAAGGATGTATCCTCATTGACCCAAAGGGGAAGTAGAATTTCCTATCCTGCAGACTAGAATTTGAATGCACTAATAACACTGTTGAGTATGAAGCTCTAGTTCAGGGAATGAGCAAATACATAGATTTAAACATTAAAGAACTAAAGGTTTTTGGGGAATCTGAAATTATCGTCATTAAAGTAAAGAATACTATACATTACAACTCACCCCACTTGAGGAATTACCAACAAGAGGTGCATAGGCTAATAGAAAATTTTGAGGCCTTTAATATTATTGCAGTTCCTAGGACAAAGAATACTCTTGTTGATTCCCTAGCTACTGTAGGCTCAAGGTTATCCCCTTTAGAAGACTATGAAGCCTCTAGGTTCACTGTGGAACTACTCTACAAACCATCAGTACCCAACAATATTTCTAATTGGGATGTTTTTGAAGAAGATGAACAGATTGTATAGTTTCTAACCAATCAATAAAATTTTAAATATTTCGCTATTGATGATGAAGTATTCCAAGAGAAATTGGCAGAAACTGATTTCCATGAAAAAAAGGGAGGAACAGATCACTCTGATAACAAACCAAGGTTTCACACAATATCGAAAGGGGTAGCCAATTTGGAGAACCTTTTTGATCTAAGGGAAATATTTAAAGGGTCAAGGAACACAAAGACATGGAGTTCATGTCCCATATACGAGACTAGGAAAAATATAGGAACCCTAGAAAACCATAAGAATATAAATCTAGGAAAAATAGTGTCTAAAGAAGATAGGAAATCTTATCTAAAACTTTTTAGAGAATATTAATATGTCTTTGCATGGTCCTATTGAGAATTGAAAACTTATGACACTCGCATTATTCAACACATAATACCGTTAAAGTCAGGAGTAAAACCCTTCCAACAAAAGCTCAAGAAGTATAATATATCTTTGGAACCCCTCATGTATCAAGAGTTAAAGAAATTACTAGATGCTAATATTATCTTTTAGGTTAGACACTTTGCCTGGGTAGCAAATTTGGTTCCTGTAAGGAAAACATCTGGTGAGATCTGCCTGTGTGTAGATTTTAGAAACCTTAACAGACAATCAGAAAAGGATAACTACCTAGTCCAACCCATGGAACAACTCTTGTAGACCATGTCTGGTTCTGAAATTTTCTCCCTTCTAGATGGTTTTTTAGGTTACAACCATGTTCTAGTTTCATAAGAAGAGCGATTGAAAAATAACTTATGAACCAAGTGGGGAACTTTTGCTTATAAACACATGCCCTTTGGGTTGATTAATGCAGGAGAAACCTTCCAAAGGGCCATGGATGTATACTTTTAGGGATTGATTAACAAATGTGTAGTAGTATACTTGGACGATGTGACTATGTATTCAAAGAATAGAAAAGACCACATCCAACATATGACCCAGATTTTCGAAAGGTGTAGGAAATATGGAATATCTTTAAACCCTAAGAAAAATATCTTTGGTGTCGAGGAAGGGAAATTAATAGGTCATATTATATCTCAAGCAGGAATTCGCATAGATCTAGAATGAATAAAGGAAATAACTCAGCTTCCCTTACCCCACAACAAAAATGTTATGCAATCCTTCTTTGGCAAAATTAATTTTGTGAGGAAGTTCACGCACAATTTCGCTAAAACTGTAAAACCCTTACACAAAATGATTTGCAAGGATGTTGATTTTAAGTGGGATGATGAGCGAAAAGATGGTTTCAACAATATCAAGACTGCAATATATCAATCTCTGGTGTTGCGAAGTCCCGACTTTAGTAAATATTTTTTCCTCTATACATTCTTCTTTGACAAATATTTAGTTGTAGGTTTGACCCAGAAGGATGATGATAACAATGAGGAATTGGTATCATTTATTATCACTAATCTCAAATGAGCCAAATTGAAATATCCTGCTATAAACAAACAAGCTTATGCGTTGTACAAAGCAGTAAAACATTTCAGATCTTACATCCTAAAAAATCACACCAAAGTCATCGTGCCTCATCCTGCATTCTGATCCGTATTCACTCAACAGGAGCTGGGGGAGAGAAGAGGAAATTGGATGGAATTTTTCTAAGAATTTGATCTAGATATAAAACTTGCCAAATTAATGAAGGGGCAAGGATTGTGTAAACTGGTTGTAGAAGCCCAAGACCGAATAAATGAAGACCCCAGATGGGAGAATGAATTAGTATTATGGTGTAGTGAAGCTTTATACATTCCCCCAGGGAAAGAGTCTTGGTATGGAAAACTAATTTACCTCCTACATCATGGGACTTACCCAGAAAACCTAAACTCTAAGGAAAGGAGAGCTCTCGGGCTAAAATCTGCACAATATTGCCTCATAAATTCAATACTTTTTCGTGTAAATTATGATGGAGTACTCTTGAGATATATTGAATGTGAATATGCAGAAAAGGATCCGAGGGAGATCCATGATGGTCCTGCAGGTGGAAATTTTGCATGGAATACCACAACTCACAAAATATTAAGAGTCGACTATTACTGACCTACTCTATTTAGGGATGCTCATAAATACGCTAGGAACTGTAAAACTTGTCAAATGAGCGCGGTGAGAGAAAAGAGAGTAGTTGTCCCACTCTAACCAGTGACCATATCTAGACCATTCGAGCAATGGGGGTTAGACATCATAGGGTAGATCACCTCGAGTTTTTTAAACAACATAAATACATACTGACTGCTACAAACTATTTTACGAAATGGGCAGAGGCCATCCCTCTGACTCACGTGAATGAAAAGGTTGCAATACAATTCATAGAACAACAATTGATCAAGAGGTTTGGGATGCCATCCATTATTGTCTTTGATAATGTTGCTTATTTTTATTCTACTCTATTAACAGAGTTCTCTCTAGACAAAGGAATCATAATAAGATACTTTGCAAACTACTATCCACAAGGGAACGGGGTGGCAGAATCAACTAATAAGAACCTAGTGAGGATCTTGAAGAAAAATGTTGCAGAAAAACAAAGGAATTGACATAGCTCACTTCATAATGCCTTATGGGTAGACAAAGTAACACCCAATGAAGCTATAGGGAACTCCCCATACTTTCTGGTATACGGACAAGAAACCATTCTCCCTATTGGCCCTTGACCAAGTTTTGAGGCTTCTTGGTCATGTTTGACCTATTTTTGCGACTTCGACAGAATGTTGAAGGTGGAGCACAAGATGAAGTAGAGATCGCAGGATCTTGACCCCTCTTTAGGGATTTTTGGGTTTTGGGCTTATGTAAAGGGTATGGGAATGTCAACCCATGGGTTTACCCATGCTTAGGCCCACTTTTGTAATGTATAAATAAGTAGCTAGGTGATGTAAGAAAAGGGAAAGGGTGTTAAGTGCTAAAGATCGATCTATGTGATTGAAGAGAAGTAAAGTGTGCTAAGTGCTAAGTACGTGCTTTATGCATTTTATGTAAGACTTGCAAGGCTAAGTGCAAGAGACTATAAGAGATTGAGAGGAGGATTTGTGATGTAACCTAACTTGGGGAAGGAGGATCTAGCGAAGTGTGTGCAGATCTCCTATCCTATGCAGAGTAGGGTTTTTGCAGCTTTGTGCATGTAACTGATTGACAGAAGATAATAGAAGAGAAGAAGAGTTGGTGGACGTAGCCCCAGGGTGGGGGTGAACCACGTACATGTTGTGTTGCTCTGCTTTGTGCGATGTATTGATGTGTTTATGTGTTTACCTTCTTAGTGCTCATATATAGATGAATGATAGATAGATATGATGTTGTTTTATGCCTAATAATGTGAATGAATGCTAGATCTGACCTATGTGAACATGCTTGGTGCTTGAATTTGCTAGATCTGATCTATTTCTTTATTCTAAGTTCTACTAGATGATGGCTCTGGTTGAATACTGCGATGCTCTGTAATTAGGGTTTGTCTGCACTGTGAACTAAGGTTAAGTACTGATGAATAATGACTGCTAAGTGCTCTGTTAATGTGTTATAATCACAGATCTGTGTCCTAGCTAAGGTTGCATACATCCAAGTCCTGCAACCACCCCTGCCTCTACCTCGGGTGAGACTTCATCTACTTCGTAGGTGTTGCCGAAAGGGTCAGTAGTTAGGGTTTTGTTGGTACATTGTTGTAGCGTTGAACACTGGGTCTTCCCCTGTGCCAACACTCCCAAATGGGTTATATCTTCCATTACTTCATATTTCTCAGGGTTCAAAAGAAAAAATATCATCATTTATTCAACAAAGAATCAATACCCTCCTCATGTTGGAAGAGGAAAGGGAGAAATAAAAATTGAAGTTCGTCGCTCATTAACAGATAGTTAAAAGATGGTTTGACAAGCATAAGGCCAAAGAGAAGAATTTTGAAGTAAGATACTTAGTCCTGAAATGGGATAGAGCAAACAAACCTAATGGAAAACATTCGAAGTTTTAGAATCTATGGCTCAGACCTTTTCAGGTATCCGAGAAAATTAGGGTAGACACGTATCAGTTGAAAAATCTAAGGGGGGAACCTGACGCCCTCTCAGTGAATGGCCAAGCCCTAAAAAAATATTTTTGTTAATATATATACATGTGTGTGTGTGTGTGTGCGTATTTTCATGTTATATTCTTATTAGGATAAATGTGTAGTTGTAGGGTAGACTGATTGCAGAGTCCTTTTCTTGTAATAAAGTTGTGTTATGCAAAACATTGGTTGACTCAAGTAAATATGGTGTAGAAAACTCTGCTCCTAACTTGCGCTTATGTGCAACATAAGAAATGCTGGGAAATTGCAATTTTCTTCAAGGAGATCAATATCTTGTATTTGTAAACAAACGACCTTAGTAAGTGATGAAGTGTCTGCCTAGTGGTATGGTAAAGCCCAAAATAAAAGATGGAAAGTTGTAAAGGACCACATGTACCTCTAGACAAAGCTTGGAGGAATTTCACATTAATCATTTCATCTTGCAGATAATAGACATCCTCCTCTCCAACTCCCTCAGGGTATTCATGCCATGAATAAATGAATTATATTAAATGAGTGAAAAGTAGGAGAGGGTATGCAGATAACTCTACCAGGGCTATGGACACTCGTTGGCAGCAAAGTAAGGTCTGTGATGTTGGAGTGACTCCACCAAGGCTTTGGACAGTTGCTAGCAACGGAGAAACACCGTAGTGAGTGAATAATGATAACTAAAATGGCCTCGATCCATTGAATGCGTTATCTGGCTCTTGTAAAAAAGGGGCGTGGGTCATGGTCAAGAGGAACGAAGGTGGGATAAGGGTTAAACTCCATAGGTAGACCCAGATTCACGAACTGAGGAAATTGTATGCACATGGATGGGAAGTACTCTAATAAAAGTGAAGCCAGTTAGTTTCTCAACCAACTTCTATATGAGCTAAGCCCAAAGGAAGGAACAAAGATTCTGCTTTTGTTGAACAGGATAAGTCAACTAAGAGGGGGGGGGAGTGAATCAGTTGTATTAAACTTATTTCATTTTATAAGAAGATTACTTATTAATCAATAAATCATGCCTTTAACATTTAACTTGCAGTAATACATTTAACCAATAAATATACAATCACATAAATGAAACAGTGACACAGTGATTTTTCATGAGGAAACCCAAAAGGAAAAAAAACCTCTTCTTCTTATGAATGAAAGGCAAGCTCCAACTTCTCTTTACATTCTTACTTTATCTGAGCTACAACCTAGATGAGGCTACTACCTCTGTTTCTTCAACACCTACTGAATGGAAGCTACAACTCCTAGATGTACAATCACCAACTTGTACATGAGACTTTTACAGTCTCCCCTTGCTCCTCCCTACCACCCTATACTCCTTCTCTGACACTAAGAACCTTTCAAAGGAAATCATAACTGTTGCACCTGTGTATATTTCAAGCTACTTTCCTGAACTTCTTTGCATAAATCCTTTGGACCTGTATCATTTTCAATCAATTGATCTCCAGTTCTCTTTCTTCATATTTCTCTGCTCTTCATTAATTCTTTGTTTTCATCGTCTCTATATGTCAATAATTCTATTTATTTCAATTTCAGAGATAAAACTAATTTCCTCCTTTCTATTCAAGAGAAACTACAAATGCCTAAACCAACTTTGCCCATATACCTTTACAATTTCATTCCCACACATTCAAATAATACACCAAAACCCTCAAGCATCGAAGATTCAGTTACAATAACTGAACAACTACCTTACATAAATTATTATTGGTCAAGGCATCAAGAAGAACAATATCCACACGATTAGTTTAAATATTTAACCAACACCATTCGATGATCATACATTTGTTTTGACTCAGTATAGAATAACCCTCAGGCGCTTCGGCAAGACACTTGTGTTTAAACCATATGCCCATTGGCTATGACCATGAGCTTAACTAAAATGCGTTTTTCATTTCGACATTTCAGCATTCCTATGATGAAGTGTCTCGACACTCCAAGTCGCGATCTTCAAAATGGGGCTTAGCTTCATTCTATATCCTCCCTCTCATATGACCACTGGCAATAACCATAGCCTACACCAACTAGGCATTTCGGCATTTCACCATTTCGCCATTTCACATTTTGGCATTTCGCGAGTTGGAATGCTCTCACATTTCCTTCCTTTGACTTCTGATTTCCCAATATCCGATTTTTGCTTACATTGGATCGACGGTCCTTGACCCTCCATGATCCAACGGTCTGGATTGAATCATGAATTCGCGTTTCAGTATGTCGATAAGCATGCCTCCATTCTCTTAACTTGCAATCTCTGAATTCCCAAATCTCTCAACTTGCAATCTTCGAATTCTCAAATCTCTCAACTTGCAATCTCCAAATTCTCGAATCTCTCAACTTGCAATCTCTGAATTCCCAAATTCTGAAGGAACTCTCAGCAAACCACCGTGCAGCTTCAAGTTTGACATTAACTTGTAATTTTTGAATTCCTGAATTCTGAAGGAACTCTTAGCAAACCACTGTGCAGCTTCAAGTTTGACATTAATGACAAAACCTGTGCAACAACCTGTGCAAATTGACCAACAAACTCCCCCTTTGGCATTGATGGAAAACTTTAAATCTCTTCTCCCCCTTTTGACATCTATGGAAAAGGAATCAACCATACTCCCCCTGAGCAAAGAAAACCACTTGCAAAGATGTATCATTTCAGCAACAACTCCCCCTATCTATAATAGTCAATAAAACTATGCAGTCTGATTTTATAATGAAGCCTTTGCAATCTTTGAGAATGAAATGAAATTATAGAGGGTAAACCCCCAACTAATCCTTGAGACTTTCAAATTGAATTTTAGGTAAATTTTTAGTAAATACATCTGCAATTTGATCCTTTATGCCAACATATTCCATTTTAATGACTTTAGACAACCTGCTCTCTTAGAAAATGAAATTTAATGGGAATGTTCTTTGTTTTTTAATGCATAACAAGATTTTTAGAAATACTAATTGCACTGGTATTATCACAGAAGATAGTTATAGGTTCATCATAATGAATATGTATATCTTCTAGCATCTGTTTCATCCATAGAACCTGAGTGCAACAAGTTGCAGCTACTATGTATTCTGCTTCAGCAGTAGATAGAGACATTGCTAATTGTTTTTTACTTGACCAGCTTACAAGACATCCTCCAAGAAAAAATGTTGCTCCACTAATACTCTTCCTATCATCAACACAACTTGCCCAATCAGCATCAGTGAAAGCATACAAATCAAGTTGATTACTTGTATGATACCACAAACCATACTCTATTGTCCCCTTGAGATATCTAAAAATTCTTTTGACTGCAAGTAGATGAGATGTTTTTGGTGAAGCCTGAAACTTGCCAACTTGACAAACTACATGAATAATATTAGGTCTTGTAGCTGTAGCATAAAGAAGACTACCAATCATAGATTTGTATACTATCTGATTAACATCTTTAGTATCATCAAACTTACTTAATTTACAGCCAGTAACCATGGGAGTGCCAACTGGTTTATAATCTTCCATCTGAAATTTCTTAAGCATTTCATTGATATATTTGATTTGAGAAATGGAAATACCTTTATCGGATTGAGTAATTCGCAAGCCTAAGAAAACCTTCATTTCTCCTAGCATGGACATCTCAAACTCTTTCTGCATACTTTCAACAAACTGTTTACTGAGCTTATTATCATCACTACCAAAAATGATATAATCTACATATATCTCAATAATGACCAGGCTAGCATTTTCTTCTTTAATATATAGATAACTATCAGTGTTACCTTTCCTGAATCCTTTCTGCCTCAAGTAATTGTCAAGTCTAGAATGCCAAGCCCTTGGTGCTTTCTTTAGCCCATACAATGCCTTTTTCAACCTGTAAACATTTTTTTTTCTTGTTGTACCTGAAAACCATTTGGTTGTTCCATATATACTTATTCCTCTAAATCACCATTCAAAAATGCAGACTTTACATCCATTTGGTAAACTTCAATGTGTTTAGAACTGGCATAAGCTAGAATTAGTCTAATGGATTCCATTCTTGCAACAGGAGCAAAAGTTTCTCCATAATCTATTCCTTCTACCTGTGCATACCCTTTACAAACCAATCTAGCCTTGTTTCTAGTTATTTTACCTACTTCATCCATCTTATTTTTGAAAACCCATTTAGCCCCTATGACATTCTTGTTCAAAGGTCTAGGAACCAATTCCCATGTCTTATTCTTTTCTATTTGACTGAGTTCTTCAATCATTTCTTTCATCCAATATTAATCTTTAATTGCTTCTTCAATACTTTTGGGTTCAATCAGAGAAAGTAAAGGTATCTGTCCACGAGTTGAGGTGGATTCTTGCCTTCTGCTTCTTGTTCCAACACCTGCATTTAAGTCACCAATTATTTGTTCTTCAGGGTGATTTTTCTATATTCTTTTGCTTGGAGTCTTTGATGGAGTCATGCTTTTGGATGGAGTTGTGCCCTGTATCAAAGTAGGAATTAATTTTTCACTATCAACAACCTTAGTTTCTTCTATTTCACTTACCTCATCATTCATTTTATGCTTGCCATCTATCTCATATATTTGATGATTCTTTTGTTTAGATTTGGAATTCAAAAATGAGGACTCATCAAATTTCACATCTATGGATTCAACTATTTTGTTCAATCTGAAGTTGTAACATTTATAATCTTTCCTTGAACAGGAATACCCAACTAAAATACCTTCATTTGTTCTAGAATCCAACTTTCCCAAATGCTTGTCAATTCTTTTGATATAACATTTACTGCCAAAAGTTTGGAAATGTTCAACACTAGTTGGCCTGCCTTTCCATAACTGATAGGGTGTCTTAAAATGATTATTTCTCAGCAAGCCTCTATTCAAAATGTGAACAGCAGTATGAACATCTTGAGGCCACAATATATTACTTAGTTTAGATTCACTAAGCATAGTTCTAGCCATCTCCATAACAATCCTATTTTTTCTTTCAACCACTCCATTTTGTTGAGGTGTTTCAGTAACAGAAAAAATGTCTTCTTATCCCATTTTCATCACAGTACCTGTTGAATTCCTTAGACACAAATTCTCCTCCATTATCTGATCTTAAACATTTTATTTTCATGTCACATTCATTTTCAGTTGATTCCTTAAAGGTTTGAAAACAACTAAAAGTTTTAGATTTCTTTTTCAATAAAAACATCAATGTCATTCTAGTAAAGTCATCCACAAATAGTAGAAAATATCTTTCTCCTTTTAATCTTGTTGTTCTCATAGGTCCACGGACATTAGCATGTACTATTTCCAATGGTTTAGTTGTTGAATGTTCTTTGGTTTTGAATTTAACTCTAGTTTGCTTACCATGTTGACATTGCTTGCAGACAGAACTTGAAAGATTCTTTATGACAGGTAAATCTCTTATTGCTTCCTTTTTATTCAACTGAATTAGATTTTCAAAGTTAATGTGTCCAAGTCTTTTGTGCCACAACTAGCTTTCATCTTCACTCCCAAGATAACATTTTTCTTTTTCTTCATCTAGTATGTAAATGTTGCTTGAAGTTCTTGTGGTTGTTCCAACTAGTTTATTTGATTTTATATCCCTGATTTGACATCCTTTTGAATCAAAAATCATAAAATGACCTTTATCACAAGTTTGACTTACACTTAATAGGTTATGCTCCATTTCCTCAACCAATAAGACATTTTCAGCCATGATTTTCCTTTTGTTTAAACATACAATTCCTCTTCCAACTATCCTAGCTGATTGATCATTTCCAAAGGTGACTGTACCTTCTTTTCCTTCATCTAGTTCAACAAAGATTTGTTTTCTACCTGTCATATGCTTTGAACATCCACTATC
>JZKD02S1683837.1:83389-99368 GCA_000966675.3 Picea glauca
CTCAAAATGGCCCCGGAAGTTAAAACCTGCTAAAAATAGTAAATTGCCAAAATTGCCAGAAAACTGTTTTGAGCCAGTCGAAAAAGGTGGGTGGCCACTGATATCCACCTGGATCCGTGGAACACCAAAGATGGATCTTCATCAAAGTGTGATGATGAAGAGGATTGTGCTTTGATTACCAAGGCAAGGAAAGGAAAGGAGAAGAAATTCCATTCAAAATCCGAGTCTAAAGTCAAGAAGCTAGATTTGTCCAAAGTGAAGTGTTTTCATTGTCATGAGCATGGGCATCTCGCTACTAACTATCTATAGAAGAGGAAGAACAAGAAGGTTGTTGGAGCTGCAACTGGTGAGGCCCTTGCCTTGCAATTTGAACTTGACTTCTCTTTGATCGCATGCATGGCATCAAGTGCATTGGGATCAGTGTGGTATTTGGATAGTGGGGCTTTTTTCCACATGATGAGAGATAGAGAGTCTTTTAGTGAATTGGAGGAGAAAGATCTCAGAATTCATATTGATATGGGCGACGATGGACGACACAGTGCGACTGGAATTACTACCATTACCTTTCAGAGGGAGTCATGTGAACCATTTCAATTGAAAATTTTTATGCATGTTCCAGGTTTGAAGAAAAACCTGGTCTCAGTCGCAATGTTGGAGGACAAAGGCTATGACATTATTTTCAGTGGTGGAAAAGTGTTTCTGTGACATAAAGCAAAGGGTCAAGTCAAGAAGATAGGGATTCGAGTTAAGAATCTCTACATGCTGGAAGTAGATGGTTGCGTTGCCATGATGAGAAAGGCAGAAAAAGTTGTGAGTCAAGATGAGGGCAAATTATGATATAGGATATTGGGCCATCTTCATCATGGAGCCTTGAAGATCATGCAACAAATATCTACTGGAATTCCAATGGGAACGCTTGCTCAGTTAGATCAGTGCAAGGGTTGCACCATGGGAAAGTATGTAAAGTCCACCTTTCATGAAAAGGAGAACCATGCTTCAGTGATCTTGGAGAGAATTCACACAGACGTGTGTGGACCATTCTCAGTTGCTTCAACAACAAAACATAGGTATTATGTTATTTTTTTTGATGATTTTTCTCATAAATGCTAGATATTCTTCATGCAGAAGAAGGATCAAACATTCTCAAAGTTCTATGAGTTTAAAGCATTGGTGGAGAAAGAGTCGGGGAAGCAAGTGAAAGCTCTAAGGAGCGATAATGGTGGAGAATACATATCTAATGAATTCAAATACTTCTGCAATAGAGAAGGAATTCGAAGAGAACTCATAGCACCTCATAACCCACAGAAAAATGAGGTTGCAGAGAGGAAGAATAGAACGATCATGGGTGCAACATGATTGATGTTGCATGATCAGGGCCTACCAATGCATTTGTGGGTAGAAGCATGCAATATTGTAGTTTATGTGCAGAACCATTTTCCTCATAGAGTACTTGGCATGAGTACACCTAAAGAAGCTTTCACTGGTAAGAAACCTGGTGTTTCTCATTTTAAGATTTTTGGCTCATCTATTTATGTGCATGTGACCAAGGATGCCAGGAGGAAGATGGAACCGAATGTTGAAGTTGGGATATTTGTGGGGTACACAAAAACACCTCATAATTATCGTGTGTATTTTTCTAATAGTAATATGACTGTTATACGATGGGATATAAAATTTGATTAGGGGAAAGCCATGCGATTGTCGCTTGAGAGGGAGCTAGACTTGCATGCAGAAGAGGAACTCCTAGTTCCCAAAGATGAGTCTCAAGATGTGGATCAGCCACATGAGGAGGTTCATGGAGTGGATGAAACCACTCAAGCAAAGACATCCATCAGAAATAGCAGAAAGAGCACCACAAAAGCTAATAGATTGAGACTAGATGCTGCAAAGAATGTAGGAGCCCCTACTTCATAGTGCAAACAGAGAGAGTCACCTGATCGATTTACTGGATACATGGCTCTCATGAGGAAATTTATTGTGACTAAACCATCTTCCTTTCAGGAAGCAGTGCATGATCCCACTTGGGTTGATGCTATGGTAGAGGAGTATGAATCCATTGTCAAAAATAGTGCATGGGAAATTTTCCCAAGACCAGTCGACAAATCAGTGGTAGGTTCGAGATGGATCTACAAGGTAAAGCAAGTTGTTGATGGGAGTGTGGAGAAATACAAGGCCAGGTTTGTGGCCTAAGGCTTCTCATAGATCGAGGGGATAGATTATGATGAGACCTTTGCACCTATCGCAAGGTACTCTTCCATAAGATCCATCCTTTCACTCTCAACACAGATGGGTTGGCGCATTCATTAGATGGATGTAAAAACTGCATTTCTCAATGGGATCATTGAGAAAGAAGTGTACATCGAGCAACCAAAAGGTTTTGAGGCCTTTGATAGGGAGCCACATGTGTGAAGACTTAAGAGAGAACTGTATGGGATGAAGCAAGCACCTCGTGCTTGGTACACTCGGATAGAAAGCTATTTCATCGGACTGGGCTTCACCAAAAGTGAAGCGGATGTAAACCTATACCAAATTATGGTGGAGGGTAAGATTTTAATCATTTTTCTTTATGTTGATGATTTAATACTGACTGGTGATTATAAACTGATCCACTCATGCAAGGATGACCTTGCAAAGGAGTTTGAGATGAAGGATTTGGGCCTTCTTCATTATTTTCTTGGATTGGAAATATGGCAGCGAGATGGTGAACTTTTTGTGTCTCAAGGCAAGTATGGAAGGGAGATACTGGGTAAGTTTCACATGGAGGGCTGCAAACCCATGGATACTCCTCTTCCAGGAAACTGGAGGAAAGAGGATTCTACTTATGGAGAGGTAGTGGATGCTATTGTTTATCGACAATTAGTGGGTTTGCTAATGTATTTAGTGAACATGAGACCAGCCATTTTCTATGCGGTTAACCAGCTAAGTCAAGCGATGGTTAAGCCTACCAAACTCTTTTGGAAGGTGGGTAAGCATGTCCTAAGATATATGAAGGGCACATCTGAGTATGGATTATGGTATAGACAGATGAATGAGGTGAATTTCCATGGCTTCACGGATGTAGATTGGGCGGGCAGCCCAACGGATAGAAAGAGCACATCAGGGGGGATCTTTAGTATCAGATCTACAATTGTTTCTTGGTACAGCAGGAAACAAAGATCTGTGGCACTCAGTTTAGTGGAAGAGGAATGCATGGCAGCGAGTCAATCTACACGTGAGGCTATCTGGATGAGAAAGATATTGGTTGGTTTGTTTGGTTCTTATTTAGATCCGATAGTGATTTATTGTGATAATAAGAGTTGCATTAAACGCTCGATTAATCCTGTGTTTCATGATAGATCTAAGCATATAGATATCCGGTATCATCATCTTAGAGATTGTGTGCAGCGGAAGATCATGTTGCTTCAGTACATTCCTATGGAAGATCATGATGCAAACATTTTGACGAAGGCTCTCACCAGGATCAAATTCGAATACCATAGAGACAGGATTAGGGTGAAGGATAATCCCTTTCTTGTTGAGAGGGAGAGTTGAAAAATCAACAAGAAATGTGTGTCTAATTTATTTTTCCCTTAAATAAATTAGACAATAAATACTAATCTATTGTCTCATTTATAACTGAGTGAGTTGGAGTTGTGACAAAGTTATAAGTGTAGTTATGTGAGTTGTAAAGTATTTTAACTCAGTTAAGTGAGTTAAGCCTAGTTGTACTAGTTGTAACTAAACTTGCACTAGTGAGAGTTCGGTGAATTAATTATTAATTAATTCACAATTAGTGATCTCACATGCAACTGAAGATTTACCACTATTAACTACATGCATGTCAGATCCAGTTGAGACCCAGTTGAGATAACAGGTGAAAGGGACAGTTTGGCTATCAATTGTGATTTGAGTGAAGTGCACTCATGTAATCACACATGCAGTGGATATGCTCATCATCATGTGCAGATTAGGAAATTTGCATTCATTGTGAGAATTCTAATTGCAGGGATTGTGTAGTGGAGGCAGGCTCTCTGGAGACAGAATATTGGCACATGAATTTGTCAATTTTTGTATGACAGTGTGAGACGATTGTATTGTACTGAGAGCTCTTGGATTAGAGTTTTGTATGAGATTGTTTCATGATCCATGATATACATAATATATGATAGTGGGGTTTTTAGCTTTATGCTTTCCTGGAAAAACTTTTGTGTTATGTGTTCTTGATATTTCACTTTGTGATTGTGGTTTAGTTTCCACAAGAATATTAGTAAAAGTGATTATGTATTTAACAGTGGCATACAATTGCTAGATCAGGAGAATCCAGGAAATACTTAATTTGTATTGAGAATTTCTACAAAAATCCCAGAGTTCCATCACCACATGATAGATCATCGGTGACCATCCCAACCCTGTATGAGGTTCCAAGAACGCCAGGTGAACTAGGTGTGCCTAATCCTTTGTTTGATTTGATAACCATCTATGATGATGAGGATAGTTCAGAGGTCTCACTTATAACTTTGATACCAATTACATAGGAGAAAGAACCAGGGAGAACATTTGCTCCATGTCTCGATGCATCCAAACCAAACCTTCTGCAGGGAGACCATGAGGTCAAAAGTGTCTTAGACACTAAGTTTCTCAACCTATCATGGACCCCAAAAGACATCTCCAGGGATGAGCTAGGTTCAGGTGGACAAAAAGAAGAAGTGTAACAGATAGATATCGATGCCTCGACAGTTGATCACCAAGTAAGTACTGAACCTATCACTGACTCTTTAATTTTTTTCGATACCTCACCATTCGATGAACACCAAACAAAGGTCGAGCCATCAAAACATATGGAAGAAGTACAAGAACTGGTCCTGGAACAAATACATACAGTAGGAAGCTTGGGAAACACCCTGACCTGAGGAGAACAACAAATACATGAGCTTGTTGATGAGGTCGTCGATATACAGGTGATCACTTATGACAGGAAGAGGAAATATATCATGCGGAGGAACACCAAGAAGAGAAGACTCATGTTGGATAGCGCGATTCTCATCAGCACAGAGGAGAAGCTTCCCAGCACTGAACATGCAAAGACATCATAGCTCATCGGCGCAAGGATGGCTATCACTGATGCCACATAGGATCGAGAAAGGCAAGATGAAAATGAATTGGTCACTACACTAAAGGATCTAGATCATCTATGCCATTTGGAAAAATATTACCAAGACTCAACGTAGGCCACAGTGTTTCTAAAGAGTGAGTTCCAAGATGATTATGCAAATTTCACAAGCGAAAGACATATTTTGATTACAGGTATAGCTGATTTCCAAGAAGATACCCTTATGTCACTGGAAACCTGCAAGGACAAGGAGAGATGGTATGAAAAATCATACCAAGCGGTAGAAAGAATTGACTACATCAATGCAGTGTAGAAGGGCTGAGACGCAGAAGAGCATGGTATTTGAGTGCTGAGGGATAGAAACATCTCTCCGATCATGAAAGAAGTCAAATACTGTTTAAGTATGGCCTGGGAACCTTAGCGAGAGATATATAAGAAGTGGGCTGAGTGCGAAAGAGGCTTGGAAAAGATCAATCGAGAGATGAAAGACATTGGCCTCCCAGAATTCGACTCACCCGAAGAATTTGTCGACTTGCATGACATAGTCAAATGACATGCAGAACAAGACTTGACATCGGTAGTGAATATTGCACAAGTGGCGAGCATGGCACTGGGTCAAATACAACAATTTATGGAACATCCAATCAAGGCTGATGCAGTTATGCAACAATTGAGTGCCAAAATCATCAAATACAGAGAACGGGAAGTATAAGTGAAATAAACCCTTTCATCCCTGATGTATCGGCATAGATTCCCATATGCTAACACATACAAGGATCTCTTCATCAAGTGGTCAGAATATGAGAAGAGTCATCCAATCCAGTAGAACCACGATATGATTTCCAGAGAACAAAGAGATCAAGCACCACATGGCAATATTTTGTTTTACTTAACACAACTTGTAGCAACTATTTTTATTTAGTGATTCTTTATAAATAGGGGGATTGACCTTTTAGAAAGGGTCGGTGGTTTTGGGCAAAGTACCCTCATTTGAGAATTGCAAAGAATTATTTCTAAACAACCTTAATTGAGAAATCATGTTTAGGACCAGAGACAAAATTCTGGTTTTTTTTATCAAAGGTGTTATGTGATTGGATTGAGGAGGAACTACTTCCAACTTTTATTTCAGTAATTGATGTTGTAACGAGTAAGAGTTTTTGTGTCTATTGATAAGCTATAAGTTTCAATATTTTAGCAGTTCTTTTGTTCATAATGATGAAAAGAAAATCGTTGTGTTAATGTGTGACTGATGGTAGAGCTAAGGAAACTATTTTTCTTGCAGTCATCTTATTGCATGCGTATTTTCTTTCGATAATTGTATCTCAGTCAATGTTGAAATACCAGCAAGTTAATGTATTATTACTAGACTTTTAATAGGTGTGAATATCTTTTTCTGCATGCTTGAGCACAAGGTTTATCTCGGGCTCAACCTTCTTCAGTAGTTAAGAATCCCCTCTATCAATTGGTTTATACCAGCACACCTCATTTTATCAGACTCATCTAATAAAATAAAAGACAAAAAGAGAACGTTTAATCTGAAGGAGGAACTTTCACATAAAGATATCTTGTCACTCACTAGGTAAAGCCCATCGATAAATTAGCTAGATCGAAAAATCTGGAGAACCATTCAACCACCAAATGTTGTAGAGTCTAATTGGTCCTCTAAGGAGGGTTTGGTTCCTACTTTTGATTTAAAGGGATCTCGGACCCCTCAACAGGTCCCAATCTATCCTCAAAAAGGAGGCACCATGTTGACATTGTACCATTCTAGTCATAATCATATGACCCTCGTTCCCATTTTGCATCCTCCTCTCCCAGAGCTAAAAGCTGAAATAACTATAAGATTTGAACCTACTACCATGTACATACATCCATTTGAAGTCATGACCTATATATCCACTACCATACTCAATCTCAAATACCAAAAAAGGAAGTATGTCCCAATAACTAGTAATGACTATGAACTGCTCATTGACTCTAAACATCTCTCCACTGGATAAATATGTCCTCTGTGCTTCCCCATACTCCAAATAAATCATTGAAAAGTGTGTGAATTCTGATTATTGTTCAATTTCAACACACATACTATTTGCTTCCTGCACCCTCAATAAAACTATGATGAAATCGATCAACATGCTCTCCCAATCTTGCTCAGAAATGGGCAAGGGATGCATCAACCATGCTATATGAGTGTGCCCCAACCTATACTCTTGACGATTCATATATTTCTTTGCAACATCCCTCTATGCGAATCTATCTCGGACCTGCCTGTAAGTGATAAAGACACCATGGTCCCAAACTATCCTGTATGATGTGAAGCATCCTCTACTCATGGCACTAATCTGTAAGGTGATATTTCCTTTGATAAGCCAGGAAATAATAAGCCATGTAAACTCGATCATCCTCCCAGAATACCACTCCTCCAATAAACTAATCCTAATAATGCCAAGAGTAAACTATGGAAGGAGAAACCTGGCCATCTCATCTGTATCGGTTGTCGAGATATTAAACACTACAGTCCCATGGTCCCAGGATAATATCCAAGAGGAACGATCATGTTGGCATTGCACCCACCTGATCATAACCATCTAACTGTCATACTCAGACTATGCTCTCCTCTCATGGAACCCCAAGCTAAAATCCCTGAAAGGAATGAATGAACTACCCTGGATTATCTCTCGCAAAAACATCTTAGTGAAGTCAAAGTATTCCAACCTATGGATTGATTCGATCCTGGGTATTGTGAGGGAAAATCTATCTCTCCAAAAATCAACAACCCCTCTCACAACATCCCCACAATGACGTAGTCCAATCACTAACATGACCTTGTCGAACATCCTCATCATATGAAGTAGCCTATCACTTTGATGAATGTCAGGATCCCAACAAATTGGAATTCCACCACTCCCAATGCATGCTGAAATCTCTATGAACCAATCTGACAGAGTTTGTATCTCCTCCTGCGTAGTTTGTGCACTAATCACATGGCCCCAATAAAAATCCTTCTTCATGGCCACAATTCCTCCTATCTCCAATTGGCTCTAGTGATCCTCTCCTGTCCTACTATATACTCTAATGGCATCAAATAGCAACACTAGATGCAACTGACACTGCTTGCAAGACTGGAAAGTGACTAGTGTGTTGGTCAACCCCAAGAGCATGACCAAGAAGTCATAATGAAGTATGGAAGTAGACCTATGAATATCCTACTCCCTTATCCTCATCTAATGATTCCCCAAATGAAAATCAATCATTGAGGGAAATGCTACTCCCTAAGGATCACCCATCCACTCATCGATCCTAGGAAACCTCAACTCAATGATATACTCAAGAACTCTGTCTGGATCTCTCCCTGGAGGAAACACCTCACAAATCCATTATACACTCTCACGTGCCAATGAATACCTTTGCACACTGTTTCCTATCAATTAAACATCTTGTACCATCATGTTTCATGTAGGTGCTACTGTATCCTTCTCTCTATTGATGTCACATGAAACTACATCCTAAAGCATGCCCATTTTTGTCATATACTTGTCCACACAATCCACAGATGCATATACTTCCTTACGGGTTGGTCCTCAAGGAATTTTCTCAACTATATCCTCCACAGATAATCCTTGAACCTTTAGTGGGGCCTCCAATAGAAGTGGCTCATGATCCCCACAATGCAAAATAGGTGCATGGTCAAAACCCTCTTCATCCAACCTCTCCTCAATCACCTACAACTCTGAATGCTCCTCGTGCAGAAATGTCACAAGAGGCTCCTCCCTCGAATCATGAGTGCCACTCACGCCCTCATGTGTCATGGATTCCAATGATTATGGAGTCTATGTTGCTATCAATGATGGATATCGTGCCAAACTCATTTGGTAACAAATCTCCTCAACCTCCCTTTCCTTTTCCTCAATGAACTTGAGAGATAGGTCCCTATCCATGAACAATTGCAAGTACTCGAATTTTGTCTTCTCTAGTGCTTATTTGAGGATGTGTAATTGAGTACTAGTGACCCCACCTACAACTCCCCTTTATCTCTCCTCCAATTGAGTTTTCCACATAAGTTCTTCAATAAACTTATGAGCACCATATGTTCTTGTCAACATTTGCACAATTTTCTCCTCTGTGACCAATAATTGGTTCTCCAACTCACGCAATGTCATTTCATCAACATGGAGTGGGTTCTCACACAAGGGACCAAATGACTCACTGGATGATATTGTACAATGATGGGACTCACATGGGCTATCCTCCTCATACAATATTTCTAATTTGTTCTCGTCCACCAAATCGACCTCTTTACTACATATCTCCAAACCTTTGTCATGTGTTGGTAGAATTGTGGTTGCATCATTATAAATGTCATAAGGTATTGAATCCACATCATGATTAAGTACCAACACATCCTCTTCATCAACATCATATCCATCCAACATATTGTTTTCATTGGCCTCATCGATTGGCTCCAATGGTGTATCACAGGTTGTTGTTCATCCTTTCTCTACACAAATATCCTCAACATGGCTAGATGCATGCTCCTCCACCTATCCTTCATGCTCACTTCTCTTTAATTTATGCCATGTGCCTTTAAAGGAATCCTCCCCCAAATTCCTGGGCTAGCATCCATACTTGAGGGTGAAATATATTTTAAAGAAAAAAGATGCACAAATCTCCTTAGCCAATGTTACATACTCCTGGTAGTGGTAAGGCATGTTCTTAATTGTTGCTAGCCTCCTTGATATTTCAACCACAGGCTCCAGATATTTCTCCATCTCTCTTAACCACATGAGTGAAAACCCTACTACCATCCTTTCTTACACATCTATGTACACAATCTGATTTCCTACCCATTGTTTCCCCTCAGACTAGAAACATCTCCATCTCTGATACCAATGTAATATCCCTAATAGGGTTGGACTATGATATTAGTGGTTTGTTGTGCAAATTATGTATCTTTGGTTGATTAAATTTGTCAAGCAAATATCTTATGGGTGTTATGATGCCACAACTTAGTTAATAATTTCCCACAAAAAGATTGCATGCAGTCATATTACTATAAAAAATATTGCATAGACACATGACATAGAAGAGGAAATGTTGGCACTTTTATTATGGAAAGGGTCTGGAATACAATGGACTATTCAATGGTTGCTACAACAGCTTCAAAATATCAATAAACACACAATATGAAAACAACACCTAGAAATTATGTCAAAGTCTCTTCGAAATGGATGGATCTACTACAAAAATATCCTACCAAGAAGATCAGATTCCTCCTGGTTCCTTACGATTTATTCCAGCCACAGATATTTCAAAGGAAGGGTTATATCCCTCTCACATTACTTCTGCAGTCCCTCTTGGTTACTCGGTTCATCAATTAATGGGTAAATCTCTCCAAAGGAACCCCCAAACGCTCTCCTAGTCGCCATGATTCTGATCATAATCCCTCATGCATAAAGAGTCTCATGACTCTCTTGATGGCTCCCACTACACCCCATGATTTAGAAAAGAGTGGATCGATCCCTCTAGAGGCCTTCCACGATTCTCCCTATCCCCATGATTCTCCCTATCCACACGACTTGCAAAAGAATGGGTCTAATCCCTCCAGAAAAATCCATCAGTCCTTCCAACCCTCACGACACCTCTATAACAGCTTAGCTCATTATAAAGGGGAAGAATCGGACTCCAACAAGTCTCTAATATTACAGCCTTGCAGGGAATAATAAATCGATGCCCTTAAAATAATTCCACATAACTCCTAACTAAATCGATGCTTCTCCCAAACTATATATAACTTGCAATTAAAAGAATCTTCAATGGAAACCCTAGATGGATTTCCCGCTATGTTTGGCTAGGGTGGATGTTGCACCACTGAAACCAAACTAATGGTGGAAAGGTTCTTCCAAACCCTAATGAAAACTTGGCTCAAGGAGCACCCCTGATAAGAGATCAAACCATAATGAGGAAAGGTGAAGTGCTACCCTTCCTTTATACTTCTCTAAAACCCTTCTATATCTTTCCTCTCTTTGACCAAATCCACATGAATATTAAATTCACTTTATAACCCTTTTTAAACCCTCTTTTAATACTGGAAAGTGATTAATTAGCTTCTAAGGAATTCCCAGATGTCGAAAATCCCTTTCTCATCATCCCAACCTTTATATATTTTTGTCTCGGTTCCAACGAGCTATTACACTCGTGTATCCCTTAAGATAATATGGTCTCAATAACACATTTAGTGTATTTAATTAAATTATGCCCAATAATAACCAAAATTACAGAAATTGTTGGAACGCCACAAAACTAAGAGAGGATTATGCGGAAATTATCCTGATGATAAAAGAAGGCTAATAGACTAGTGTGGGCCCCATATAACTCCCCCAAATTTCCCTAGTTCATTGTTAATCTCACTTTACTCCTCTAGCTAGGCTGACATAAACTTACAAGCTCTCCTATGGCTATAGAGTAGGGGAATCTAAGAATGGAGACATTACAAATGAATTATGAAAATGAATGTGGAAATGAATTATGAAAATGAATAAATGGTGGGTATTATGAAAATTGACTAAGTGGATAATGAAAATGAAAATGGGCTAAGTATAGAAATCATTAAATTTGGAAATGGTTAAGTATGGAGGATAATGAGGAGGGAAGGTGGAGTGGAAATAAGGAAAAATGGTCAAGTATGGAATGAAGGAACCAAGAAAATGAGTGTGGTTCCAAGAAAAATTAGCTGTGTCACACATGGAAAGAGTGCTCCTTGGGTGGTTGGACAAAAACATAGGTATCTTGAGCACATCTATTAAGATTTTGAATATGAAAAATGCGCGATGAAATTGATACTAAGGGCTATGCCATGAAATGATGATCGTTCAAAAATCATTTTCTTCTAAAATCATTTTTTTATTTTATTCCAAGAGCGGGAAATCTAGGTGATTACAAATTTTGATCAAAAAGGACCTGCTTTAGTCTCTAAGACTCCATATAGAACGATCACACCAAAATTAAAGGAGTTATAGATGCATTTGGAAGAATTTATAAATAAAGGGTACATACACCCAAGTGTATATCCTTGGGGAGCACCGATAATTTTTATGAATAAGAAGTATGGGACTTTCAGGTTGTGCATTGATTTCAAATATTTGAAAAAGGTAACCATGAGGAATACATATCCTCTACTCATAATTGATGACTTGTTTGATCATTTAAGAGAATAAATTTTTTTCATAAATATATATTTGAGATCATATTACCATCAGGTAAGGATAAAAGTGGAAGGCATCAATAAGATAACTTTCTGAACTAAATATGGACATTATCAGTTTGTAGTGGTGTCATTTGTTAGCAAATTTGTTCTTATCATTTATTCCTAAGACCACATCATTAAAATCTTAGGATATATTCATTATCCTAGGTTAATTATGATTAGTTATGAGGATCGTTAAAAGTGGTTATCATAGGTTTGTACTATATATTGTACTATCATGTTAATAATATGAATAATAACGATTTTAGCTTCATTCCTTCCCACCTATTATTAATCTTTTTGTTTTTCATTATGTATTTCAATTGGTATTAGAGTATATTGTATCCATAGACCTCGTTGGATGAGGAGATTGCATCAAACATAGAAAAATAATAGTGTATTCCTCCTAATGATGTAGATTTCACAAAGTAATGGAGTTTCCTATAAAAGGGAAAAAAAAAACATCATAACATGTTAAATGTAAAGAACTAAATGATTATATGTTTGTGAAGATGTCGAATGATTACTCAAATCCTTGAGTTTAATCCCCCT
Organism: Picea glauca; assembly: GCA_000966675.3. Classification (NCBI taxonomy): domain Eukaryota; kingdom Viridiplantae; phylum Streptophyta; class Pinopsida; order Pinales; family Pinaceae; genus Picea; species Picea glauca. The sequence continues at coordinate 96,274 of JZKD02S1683837.1, forward strand.
CTCTATATTCCAGAGGAAAATCTGGAGAGAGTATTGGGTGTTTCTAATATAAGTAATTACATAAGCGTTGGTTATTTTACTTGGATGGTTTTATTTTCTTATCAAAATTCATTATAGTTGGAATACAATGTTGAATAAAGATTTTCTCTAATCAATTGAAGTATGTGAAAGAATTTTGGATTCATAGAAAAATCATTCTTAGCATGTGTTGGTTATTTTACTTGGATGGTTTTATTTTCTTATCAAAATTCATTATAGTTGGAATACAATGTTGAATAAAGATTTTCTCTAATCAATTGAAGTATGTGAAAGAATTTTGGATTCATAGAAAAATCATTCTTAGCATGCAATCCTTGGTTATGTAAAATACTGGCACAAATCTTGAGAGGAAGAATAAATTTTAACATGCCCATTTGTCTAAAAATGGTGATGGATGTCCCAAATTATGTTTTTATTTTTTTTTATTTCTTTAATGCATGTATTGTGGATAGTCTATGAAAGATTCATTACTTTCCGTGCTAAAGTTTTCAAAGTCCAAGTGATGCATAGACATTATATCCTTTTTAGTACCTTCCAAAGTAGGTACTATAGTAATCGATATGATGTAAGTAACCCTTGAATTGATATTACTTGGTGCGTTTTAGAAAAACATATATCACACATTTCCAATGTTTCATAAAAATATATAATTAATTTTAATATTTTTTTAATTAAAAAACATTTTCATAATTTTAAAAATTTTGTATGGGTTTTTTCATTGGTATAGGGCACCTTGGATGGGACTTATTTATATGGTGTATGCCCATTCTTTTTCTATATTTGTCATAATATTTAAATCAATTTAAAAATAGCCAATTTCTAAATTATTCATTGGTCTAGACAACTATTTCATCATGGCACTGCAGTTAAGGGAACCTTTCATCGTGGAACTGCAGTCAAGGGATGTAGACGTGGCTACATGCATGCACTCTAGCACTCCAGTCAAAAAACACTACAATCAATGGTCATTGTAGTCATGTATTCTATGGTCACTATAGTCATGGATACATGCATGCATCTAGTCAGAGTGCATTTTCAAGCAATTTTTTAAACTACCACTCACCATAGTTAATTTCTTCTATCACTGTTGCTAGCTATTTTCTTCTATCATTGTTGCAGTTGATTTCTTCTGTGGTTGTAGCAACTGATTTCTTATTTGGATGCCGCAATTGATTTCTTCTATCGCTTCTGTTGAAATTGTGTAAGTTGCTCCTACTGCAATCAACTTAATTTTTGTGTTTTCACATACACTGTGGATATGCATAACCTTCTCTGGTGATGAGACTCATCAGTGATTACCAGATGTATGTGCTTCTATGAAGGTATTGATGTCTTCAAACTGTTGACAGGAAGGGAAATCCTGTCCATTGGCATCATAGCCATGTCTATGGCCGCCAGCACCTCCATCTCCCCATAGCCCCCATAGAAATAGTAGAGCTAGTGGAACTAGATTTTTAGGAGTTTTTAAACCTTCCCATAGAGATGTTGAATCCCTGGCTTTGGTTGGACTGTTCATTGGTGGGACTGTCCACTCAACCTTTCCCCATTGATAGCAAGAGAAAGAAGGAAGACAAAGTAAATTTCTTCTGTGGACATCTTGTGAAACCTTCTATTCCCTGTCCACTCAATCTGGAAATAAAAGAACCTAAACCTATAGTCTGGGAACGAAGGGCAAGAAATAGGTTGGATTGTCTGCTCAACCTTTCCCCGTCAACTCAGTATGGGAACCAACCTATATGATATGTTTGAAGTAGGCCAGGAAAAATATAGGGTTTATCAGTTTATAGGTTGGATTGTCTACTTGGATCATAGAAATAAATATGTTCACAAGTAGGGAGAGTTGAGCCCCTTCTCTATGATAGTGTTATTCCTTTCCTTATTACGTAACATGCCTTACCACCTGAATGGATCTCTTATCTGCACTATTAGTTACACTATCTCTTACCCGCAACGGAAAACATATGGTATTATTGTTCTCCCCACCGAGACACAAGTATGAACAGGTCGAACAGACAAGAAATGAAGATCAGTAGTTGTTCGTATCAGCAACGGGAAAAGAGCTCAGACCTAGTAGTTTTTAGGTTAGTATAAGCAGCTCAGAAAAAGTAGGGGGTTATGGGGAACCAACCAACCGTAGCCCTGTTTTTGGGTGGGCCGAATCAACCGTTTCACCCCTTGCTATTCATTATCGATTGCTTGAGGGCATGGGAGGTAGTATTACTTATTGCTTGATCAGACGAGGGGTGAGGGTATGAACCGCTCACCCGATAGAAGGAGGGTGAGGGTCAACTTCCATTGTTATTTTATTTCCTCAAATATATGGGCCACGACAATGTGGAAATCATGCCCTAGATGATCTTCCTTTGCATACCTCCTCTCAATTATATGCGATATACTCCCTTGTGAGTTTTTTTGAAATCATGCCCAAGATGATCTTCCTTTGCCTACCTCCTCTCAAATATATGTGATATACTTCCTTGCGAGTTTTTTCCACTCATTTACTTCATCTTATAATGCATTCAAAATGCACTCAATAAATGTTAATGGCTTCATGTTTTTTATAAATTGATGTTTTCAATAATATATGATATGATTTGCAGGTATCACACTCTGCATCACATTGAGATTTTAAGACATACATCTATAATTCAATGGCTTCATGTCTTTTCTAAATTGAGTTTTTCATAATATATCTTAATGTGTAGTTATCACCAATGCTGTATATGTCGTGTCAGGGAAAGTGTTGGCGAGGGTTCGAAAGAGATCATCTCGGCGACATCGGCGGAAAATGTCGGAATATGTCGGCAAGACCTCAAAAAAATACAAAAACAATCATTTTTTTCAATTTTTTTAATTTTTTAAAACTTGTAAAGCAACAACAACATCAAATAAACACTTGTCTACATCAATATGAAAATACAACCAATAAATAAGATGCATCAGATGTCAAGTGGTCACATATCGTTACTAAACTGAAAATTCTGAAACATGTTGAAGTATTAAAAATAAAGACTATTGTGGAAGACACCATAATCAGTCTCATGGATATCATGACC
>JZKD02S1683837.1:115110-130932 GCA_000966675.3 Picea glauca
CCCCCCTCCATTAAAGGCAGAACGGTCGGGGGGGGGTCCGGAAAGATTTGTCCACCGTAGATCTGAGTGCTATCATCTGGACTGTTGATACTTGAGTGGTGCATAAATGTGGGTGCGGAAAGTATATGTGCCCAGAGAACTTAGGATAAGTGGATTTCATGGATTTTCTCAAGCTTTTACATTTTACATCACCAAGGGGTTAGGAAAACAACTTTTCGAGCATCCAAAACATGGTGCAACATTGATCATCAAGATGGTTTTATTGAAGTAAAGAAAACTAGCCTATGTTCTAACTTAACTTCCTATGACAATTAACCCAGATTTAATTGTTGGGCTAAGAACTTATTCTACCCTGGGGATATCTGACCAAGATTAGACAGTCTGGCCAAATTTATTCACTAACTAACCTAGATCCTTTGGCTAAGATAAAACAGTTTAGCCAAGCTTATTCACTATTCCTATCAACATCAATTTAAAAGAACTTGGCCATGCTTGAAAGGTATGGACCAAGTCACTGTTATTGCATAGGGCTCTCATTGAAATTCTTTTATGCCCTCTTTATTTTTCCTTTCTTTTCTTATTTTTTCTTTCTTTTCTTTTTCTTTTTCTTTCTTTTCTTTTTTCTTTTTCTTGTCAAATTATTTGCATAATGAAAAATCATTTGACAAACAAAAACACTAGAGAGATAACATTCCAGTCACCATTTGATCATATAAATTATAGGGTGATAACACTGAGCACGACGTGTATGTATGCAGACTGACTCAAAAAAGGGCACGTACACCTCTGTATCTTTCCAAAAAAAGAAAATATCAGGTAGTCTTACAGGGCAAGGACAACTAGTATTGCACCCGAAGGTTGTTGAGGAAAAGATATGAATTGATCTTACTCAAGCATTTTCAGACTTTACTTGGCTAAAGTAAAGTAGATGGGAATATCACCCTATGTTTATATCCAACAAAAATAGAATCCTAACTCACAAGTATTAATTACAAGTGCTTAGGCTAGTCTTTTATCAACCAAAAAGCTTGCTAGAAATTCACTTTTTATGTAATTTTATGAATATATCAGTTGCTGAAATAAATGTAAGAAAAAAAGTAAAGATGCCAAGATGATAATCAAGACAATTGAGACATAAATAAATACTTTATTTAATTCCAATTCACCAAAGAGTCATTTTCTTTACAGAATCTCATACATAAATCTTGGACCAAAGTCAAACTTAGACATCCCCGATGGAACATTCAAAAGGACCTCTGACAGAAAATCAAAACTGAACTCTAAAAGTTGGATCAACTTGCCACAAATTGTTGCCCACACAACTCTGCACAATAGCCTTTATCAGTCATGAAAATTAATTCACAAACAAACAAGTCTACACAGACTATCAAAGATAGATCAACACCTCTGAAAAACAAGTGTCTGAATGATTTGATTCAACCTTGAATATTGTTGTCTACAATAAGACACTACTATCACAAAACATAATTAGGCTGTGATGAATATATGAATGAATGAAAACTGAACTATCTCAACATAAACTCAAAGAACAAACCTTTGCATGGTTCTGCTTCTCTCTCCCTTTGTTCCTCCATTTACTTATGCTTTTAACAAATTAGAATTGGTTGAAGTAGTTGAACCAACTCATTAGTTAAGATAACTAAATACTCAACTAAATTTAGTTAGGGGTCGGGGGGGGAGTAATAATGATAATAGGGTCATAATTAAATAATAAATAGTAGGTGGGACCCCTTGTGATTCCCTTTAGTTCATAACAATCATAAAAATTATAACATAATCCATTAATTAAGAAAACACACCTCCTTGTGCCTCCCCTCAACATATTTACTTTTGGCAATTTTAGCTCATCAAATTTGAAAATATTTAAAAATAATACTCATATATCCAAAATAAACATGTTTTCCAAAATCCATGAAGTCAACTGTCATAAAACAATAGATAACATAAAATTCAAAATCCATATTTTCCAATATGTGATGCAACCCTTCCTTGGTTGTTGTTGTCACCTCTTGATTTTCCCGAATTTGCCTTGGGTTGTGCAGAGCCTTTAATATTTATCTCATTGATCACATGGGAACAATCGTCCCTCAAATGCATTCGTGAAGACACGGATTTGTCGGAGTCATCGAAGGGTGAGGAAGGGGCAGCAATAGCTTTTCCTTTATCAAATGCACGGTGGGATTCAATCTTCAATCTCTTGCTGGCATGGGAGGATTGCACTAGCGAGTGGTTAGGGGCATCTTGGATGATGGGATTCAAAGGTGGAGGAGTAGGCAAAGTCAAGTTGGGCCAGCCACGGTGTTGGGAGACTGTTGGGTGAACAATCTCCTGCCACCCATCATTTTCAGGGACTTCAAGATGTAAAGAGACATGAGGAGGCACAGGGATACCAAGGGCTTGAGGGGCTTGGAAAGGGGGTATTTCAGGCCTCGGTTGGACTATTCCCTGCCCAATCCAATTAAAGAATCCAACATGAAAAAATTGGCCAAGCTCTTCTGAATCAACATCAAAATGTATAGAGAACTTGGGACTTCTTGGGCCTCAGTTCTAGTTACCTCTACCTCTGTTCCCTAGGCCATGGCTTCCTCGACTGAAAAAACTCATCTTGCATGTGTAATCGATTAGCAAATAGTATTTTAAATAGCCATGCATGACAACTCTTAAAAATATGAAATAGATTTGGCTCAGAATGTATCAGGCTCATGCAATCCAATCCATACAAATTGTTTTAATGTTAGTCAATGAGAAGGGGGTGAAACAATGTTCTGTCATATGTGAGGGATTTGTATTGTGCGTAAATATGATATAATGAAAGGGGAAAAAAATGGTCACTGCTCAATGACAACAACAATCAACTGTAAATCAACCAAATAAAACCTCACAACAATCCACTCAAAACACTACCACTTCATCCACTTAACACATAAATTATCTTGGTTGTAATCAATATCAGAACAGGGAGTGAACAAAATGAATATGGGATATGTGAGGGGTTTGTAATTAGTAGAAAGTGAGATAATGAGAGGGGAAGGTAACGTTTACTGTTCATGAAATTGATCAAGCGATCCATAAAATATTTTGCAGAAAGAAAAATATGCATCAACCAATAGTCATATGACTAAGTAATAATCCCTGTGTATTTAATCAGTTCACTGTTCATTTACATCCAACACAGTGCTATTACAAAACAATAAGCATTTCATATACTTTGTAAGATGGTTTGTTCCCTTCATTCATACACTCTGTGTTTTATAACAATTCATGAACAATGCCCATTTCCAAACCATAACTATAAACATCAACCACCGTCCAGGCATTTCTTCAACCCACGACCATACTCAACAATCATGTTTCCAAAATAAAAACGAAGTCACCATTTCTATGATAGAGCTTATCAAAGATAGAATGGTATTCGTTCACATAAATATGCAGTAACCACAATAACCAAAACCCCACATGTCATGTATGAAATGACAATTTAACATACAACCAACAACTATCATTTAGACACAGGCTATGTCGGAGTAAAAATCCAAAGCAATGTAGTTTTGCCCTTGTAAAAACAACAGTTCAATGTGACTTAAAGCTGAGCCACTTACCCAACACGGTTTTCATCACAGTGGCCAATTTTGAAAAAATAACACGCTTAAAAATCAGTGGGTATTACTGAGCATAAAAACAAGTCATCCATACTACACACAGTGGGCAACTGATAAAATATCATAGTGTAACATTTCCAATAATCACACAGCAACATGCAACCACAATATAACTCAATACATCATGCTGGGCTATTTATTTAGTCACCCGTGATTGATCAAGCCACGCATACTCAAGCTTATTCGACCAACAACAAAAGATGTAGTATATATATTCAGTCCAATAATTTACTTTGCAAAACATCATCTACATGACACGATATGTGTGAAAAACACCAAGCCCTTGTAACCAATACTAGCCATTATCCAAAACACCATAAGCACAAATACTAATGATTATATAACAACCAACAATTCCCAATGTGGTAGGAAATCAATCAACCGAACAAGCTGCAGTAGTTATGAATACCCATGCATCCCATTGAGTCGGGGCAAAGGTTGTTCAATGAAAATACTGAGTATTAGTATGAGGAGGGTGACTGCGTTCTATGAAAACGCAATTGGAAACAAAGGCTTATGTTATAGAACAGTATCCAAGTGCCAAATTATCAATACTGTTACATAACCAATCTGTACAGGTCTATACTCAAAATGGTCGGCAATACATGACCATCCAACACACCAGTGGTAAACTCTACATGCCAGGTTGGTACTCTGTGTCTCTCTCATACTTGTAGATTAATTGTTCGCACTGTGACTAACATAGGACAGATAGAGCCAACTTATTTTAATGGTGACGACCCTAATACTAGCAGTGCATGCATAGAGGGAGTCGCAAATTACTCGTGGGTATATGTCAATTCTGAGACAGGAGGGTTATCACAGAGAAGCGAGGTTTCAACCTGATTGACCGCAAAGCTTAACACACACAAGGTGCAACCCTTGTGGTCTCTAAAGAAACCCTAGCACTGAGATGATGGTGAGGCCAAGAAAGAACAAAAGAGACATTTCATGGCTTTTGGTGGGGAAAACAACCATTTCTCAAAACACCAAACAGGGATGAAGGATGCCTTTAACTGTTAGCCCCCAAAAAAATAGATACTGGACCAGTGATGCACATGCATGGGGACAGTCAGCCAAGTGACTCAACAACAAAATAACCCCAACAAAGATAGTAGTAATAGAGAGATATCACCAGGAAGACTGATAACCTTTACAACTAAAAAATTTAGGAAGAACCATCCATTTCCCATTTAAAAACCAAAATTTGACATAGTTGCAATACTCAGGACACACACAAACCCACACATCTGAGCTAGTAATCTTTTCATAACCATAGTGAAGTCAAGAATGGCCAAAGAAAAAACATACCTGTTAATCGAAAGTCCTTAAGACGAGAGGTGGTCGAACACTTCCGCCCTGCTACAATTCTGGAGCATTACCAAAGCAGCAAGATTGAATAATAGCTGATTAGGGTGGCGACTAACGGGAAGGGTAAAGTTGACATGAAGTAAATGCATGTCGCCTCCAACCACATTACATTAACTCGCCAGTACACCCCAACAAGCCCTTCATTAAAACCATTAATTTAAAATCCATGTTGGAATCCACATCAATCACTTGCTAATTGCACCATCCACATCATATGCCCATTTCTAACTCAACCAATTTGCATGTCAACTATACAATCAAAGATATCATGCATAGAATCGGTACCAATAGTGTGATCACCATGCACATAGACTATATAACTCAAATAGATTGCAAAACCATTAATTTCCATGCGGCACCGGTGTTCATACCATATGTATATCGGCCTCCAATTCCATTAACCAATGCATAGCCATTGTATTATCACCTTGCCAAATGTGCCATTAATATTTCAACCATATGTATATTAAAAATATAATTCAACACAATTTCATAGCTATTTTCTTGTTAGCTAGGACTTAACCACTATCAAAAGTCTTTTCATGCATGTAGTATTGCAAAACTAGGTCTCTTTTGTGTTAGATATTTCCTCTAATTGCCTTTTATATAATTTCTCTAACATATTTGTTGTGCAGGTGCAAGAAGAATGAATACCATAAATGAATAACAGGCTATAATATCATGAAGGAACAACATCTCAAAGCTCAACTCATATCAACGACAACAATATTCTCATCAACCATGTAAAACTTTGTAGCACATCATCATAACATTGAAAATGAACAGATCTGATCTCCAAAAGTTCAAGGGGGTCCCACCTACTAGCATTATTTAGTATTATATAATAATAGGCTTTAGCAACACTTTGCGGGGAGAAATTACGTTGATGTTTTCAATCATCAACAAACTGGCGACTCCACAGGGAATTTTTTTTAACAAATTAGAACTCAGAACTCATGGTTTCATAGACTAAGAATAGTAATCTCAAGAATACATAACTTGAATGATTATGCAATAGGGGGAAGTGAGCGGATTTAATGGAAAGATGACCGGGAATTTGGGAATAACTCATGAAAAGTGTTAAGTATGAGGGGTTTTACCACTGTATGCATAATCATTTGGCTGGAATATGTTGTTAACTTGAAAGAGTAAAACTTATAGATTTTCTCTTAAGATATCAATGGATGAAGAAATGGCAAGAAGAAGTGGGAAATAACCAATTCCTTGTAAGATAGCAGTGGAATTATGTAGCAGATTCCAAGGCCCTTTAGAGGGGAGATCATAACAGTTGTGCAAGCTCGATTTTATTGACTATAATGCTTTTGCAAGGGTGCCACTATGGTATAACTGATCCAACATTATATTTTGACCAAGCACTAAAAGGATGATAAAGACCAAAATTGCAATAGGAGAAATAATGCAGAAATTAAAACAGCAGTAGTAAAAGACGGAAATAAAACATAGCAAGAAATGAAAAATTCAACTCAGAAGGCAAAAATTAAAGTACTGCAAATTAGAAAAAGGAAGCACAAAAACTCGAAAGAAGATCTAAGTTACTAGTATACAGAATAATCCAATCAGCAAAAAAAAAAATTCACGTTGGTCCCTCGCAATGCTTCAAGCGAGGATTGTTAGTGCTATGAGAAAACCATTGTCTCTGTAATCCCCTTAAAATTTCTGATTTAATGTCCAAGACAAAAGAAATATGGAAATGACCTAACACTTGAAATTCTGATGTAGCTATCAGCCTTTTGACGCATACGATTAAATCATCAAGGTAAGCATGGAGACTGACCAATTCATCGAAGTTGTGTGTATAGGCCCTTTTAAGGTGATACTTGTATCAAATAAGCTAGAGGGTAGGAAGTTGTGAGACATAGTATCGCAATTCGTAATAAAAGTGGTTTTGTCAATATTTGCCCCTTCTACCTTGATTTTATTGTAAGCGAATAAACTGTCAAGTAAGGGCTCCAAGTGTAACTCTGCAACCTATTGTAGAAACCTTTTCATGCCGAGGGGAGGGAAATGGTTTCTCATAATTGCTTGCCTGAAAGTTCGAGGACTAATGTTGGATCTGATATTATTAATGGTCTTCAAAGTAGGTTCCCATTTGGAAACCCCTTTAGGGTGTACAAAAAAAAACATTTCAGTCTTTGATAAATTTCTCGACTCCCTACGAAAGGTTGCTTTCAGTGCAGAGTTAACAAGTCTTTGTTTTTCCTAGATAGTTTCATAGTATGTTGAACAAGACTTGGATCAAAACCACGAAAATCCACATCAAACCAAGTAAAAACCTTTTGAAATCCACCAAGTAACTCAGCGGACTTCATCTCTTCTTTATCGGGACCCTGGATATTTATTTTAACGTTCAATGAAGATCCAAGTGTCCTAATGTTCATGGAAATGGTTTCAACCACCTTCATTTGTAACTCCTCTTCATTTTCTTCATTGCCTCCAACACTCAAAGAAAATGAACTCTCAAGAGGAGTCAAGCCCTCAAGAATCCTATTTTTTTTATGGATATAATCTCCTCGAGATTAAGAGGTTCATCTCGGATGATAGCACAAATTCTCTCATCATCAGGGAGGGCCTTCCAAGAGCTTACATGGTCAGGAGTATATGGATGATATAGAGATTGGAAAGCATAATCAGGCCTGTGAGGTGAAAGTTGTTGATTAGGAGAGGCTACAAAGACAACTAACCAATCAGCCATTGAATTCAACTCCTTCCTCACATGAATGATGTTCAAAGATAGAAGGTTTGAGACAAGTGCCCAAATAGTCTGGGAGTATTGTTCTATCAGCTCATTCCTAGGACAACATATCTTGTGTATTACATTCACAACAAGTTCAGAACTTCCAAAAACTGAAAGGTGACCACAACCAATATTAAGGGTGTTCTCAATGCCTAATAATAAATATTTGAAATCAACGACATTATTCGGACAAGCAAACTCTAACCTGTAGGACATATTATGAATTTTCCCTACAGGAGAAACCAAGGTAATACCAGCCCCATTTCCTTCACTAGAGTATGAACCATCAAAGTGCATGTGCCATAAATCATTATCCAAATCAATTATTTCCAAAAGAATATTATCCTCTTCAGCAAAGATGGAATACACCCCTAGGTCTTCTTCGATAAATGTGTCCCGTTAAGTGAGAGGTATCCACCTGTTAGGTCTTGCCAATATATTCCCAAGATAATTGAATAATTGCTTACATGCATATCAATCACCTGAATGATGAGGGTTGTCCTTATCTCAGGGTGATCAAATAAAACCAAGGTTACATCCTTAATCTTGCCTATAGTTGTTTATTGTAGACTATTATAGGAAAGCATGCTTCTGGTGTTTTTGTTTGTACAAGACAAGCCTAGATCTTCCATAATAATCTTCGACATGACACTTGGGCCTGAACCACCATCAATGAGGCAACAATGGGCAATCTTATCCATGATATTTACAGAAATATAAAAGGGTTTTTTTTTTACAGGGTATCTAAAGTTATGTACACCTACTTTATTTACAAAAGAATCCTCTTCGAAAAGATTGGCTACAACGGAAGCTTTTCCTTCCATGAATTGTTTCAGATGCATCTGTTGTTCAGGGATGGAAACCATGTCTAGGAGGCTTGCATCTTCTTTGATGTTGACCAATTGATTCAATATATTGTATTTGGAAGAGGGGGGAGGAGGGGTGATTTTTTGACTCTCATGGATTTTCAGAACTCGGGGCGCAGTTGTGGTTGAGGATGAGCTCGGGCTAGAAGAACTGTGAGGAGGGTCAAATTTTCCTTTTGGGGCATAGGCTTTGTTCTTGGTATTGATAAACATGACATCTTCTGGCTCAGAAAAATCTAGGACAATGATAGTAGCTTCTGGTATTTTACCAAAGATATTGTCTCTGGCACTCTTCTTTACTTCACATGTGGTCTCTTCATGGTGTTCCTCGCAAAATTTACACCAAATCCTAGGCAGGATAGCTTTGGGCTGAAAATTATTTTCAACCGGGTTTCTAAAAGGAGGGGCAGAAGAGGATGAAGCTCTAGGGGTGAGGGAGGAGACAATACCCTTCCGCTCAAATGTTATCATATGATTGTTCATATCTTGTACTAGATGTAAGAGAGAGGACATATCCATTTGTCTAACTAATTCTCCCTAGGGTAGACCAGTTCATTCAAGTTGTTCCTCATACACTGAGCAAGTGTGCAGGGCGGAATCGAGATTATCAATAGCCTTTTCCTCAAGCCTATGACAGTAGGGAGAGGGAAATGCATTGTAGTAATGCATGAAAGCGGCTTGATTCCGAGGGTGGATAAGTTCAGGAATTTGATTATACAGCTTGGTGAAACACAAGTTGAAAGACTTGATGGTCTCACCATCTTTGTAAGTGATGTTATTGTATTCCCTTAACTTCTTAGCAGGGCTTTTGGATTGCCTATAAGTGGATCATAACCAATATATTAACTCCTCCCAAGTAGATAGGATCTTAGGAGGAAGGTCAAAGAAATCGACCACAACCTTCTCTTCCAAGGAATTGACGAATAAGCGCATGCAAGTGTCATTATCGTTGGCGCCTATGTTATGAAAAGCATTAGCAAATGCCACTAGGTGTTCATTGGTAATGACAATGTTATTTTCTGAAAACTTAGGCAAATGCTCTTTAAACTTCGGAAGTGGACGAGTAGCAGGTGCTAAGTTAAGAAAAGAGGACACATGCCACGATGTGGTTGTGGCATCTTCTTCGAACTGAAAAAGCCCATACTTTTTAATGACTTTGGTGGGGTTTGTAGTATATTGGACAAGGATATGGTAGTTGTACAAGATACCAATCACCGATGAAGATGAATATTGGGATGATGGAGCACTCCCAGTGCCACTAGAGCCACCACTAGATGTCATCGTGTGAATGATAGGTGAGGGAAAGAAGGAAAAGTTGTAAGAATCAGATAAAGTCCTCCTTAGAGCACTCTGTTGGGAAAATAACACAACGTTTCTCCTTCCTATTTCAGCAATAGGATTGATTTTGGGTGACAAGCCTCTTCTTCTTTTAGAAGCACGAGAATCAAAGGAAATGAAAGAAAGGTTGAAATTGAAGAGACAAAAGGTCACTACTGATTTCTAGGTTGTCTACATCTAGCCTCCAATTGTTCTTGAGAACTAATATCTCGCTCAATTGCTACCCAAGAATGGTTAAGCTCGGCACGAGTGTTGGTAGTGTCTAGAATGGTGTTAAACAGGTTCAAAGAAATGTTGGTCTGGTCTTAAAGAATGGGCTCAGTATTGGGTTGCCTTGCAACAGGAACAGTCATTAATAGAAAAATATTCAAAGAATCGAAATCAGAAAAAGAAAGATGTATTGATGAAAATTGAGTATAAAATTTCACCAGAGAGATATCAAATATCTCCCTAGTATGGTCGCCAAATAAATGTTGAGAAAAAGATATGAATTGATCTTACTCAATCATTTTCAAAATTTACTTGGCTAATGTAAAGTAGACAGGAATATCACCCTATATTTATAGCCAACAAAAATAGCATCCTAACTCACAACTATTAATTACAAGTGCTTAGGCTAGTCTTTTATCAACCAAAAAGCTTGCTGGAAATTCACTTTTTATGAAATTTTCTGAATACATCAGTTGCTGAAATAAATGTAAGAACATAAGTAAAGACGCCAAGATGATAATCAAGACAATTGAGAAATAAAACAATCCTTTATTTCATTTCAATTCACCAAAGAGACATTTTATTTACAAAATCTCATACAAAAATCTTGGACCAAAGTCAAACTTAGACATCCCCGATGGAACATACAAAAGGACCTTTGACAGAAAATCAAAATTGAACTCTAAAAGTTGGATCAGTTTGCCACAGATTGTTTCCCACTCAACTTTGCACAATAGCCTTTATCAGTCATGAAAAATAATTCACAAATAGACAAGTCTACACAGACTATCAAAGATAGATCAACACCTCTGAAAAACAAGTGTCTGAATGATTTGATTCAACCCTGAATATTGTTGTCTACAATAAGACCTTGCTATCACAAAACAGAATTAGGCTGTGATGAATATATGAATGAATGAAAACTGAACTATCTCAACATAAACTCAAAGAGAAAACCTTAGCATGCTTATGCTTCTCTCTCCCTTTGTTCCTCCCTTTACTTATGTTTTTAACAAATTAGAATTGGTTGAAGTAGTTGAACCAACTCATTAGTTAAGCTAACTAAAGACTCAACTAACTTTAGTTTGGGGGGGAATGTAATAATCATAATAGGGTCATAATTAAATAATAACTTGTAAGCGGGACCCCTTGTGACTCCCTTTAGTTCATAACAATCATAACAATTATAACATAATCCATTAATTAAGCAAACACATATCCTTGTGCCTCCCCTCAACATATTTACTTTTGGCAATTTTAGCTCATCAAATTTGAAAATATTTCAAAATAATACTCATATATCCAAAATAAACATGTTGTCCAAAATCCATGAAGTCAACTGTCATAAAATAATAGATAACATAAAATTCAAAAGCCATATTTTCCAGTTTGCGATGCAACCCTTCCTTGGTTGCTGCTACCACCTCTTGATTTTCTCGAATTTTCCTTGGGTTGGGCAAATCCTTTAGGCTTTATCTCACTGATCACATGGGAAGAACAATCATCCCACAAATGAATCCGTGAAGACACGGATTTGTCAGAGTCATCGGAGGGTGAGGAAGGGCTAGTAGTATCTTTTCCTTTATCAAATGCATGGTGGGATTTAGTCTTCAATCTCTTGCTGGCATGGGAGGATTGCACTGGCGAGTGGTTAGGGGCATCTTGGATGATGGGGTTCAAAGGTGGAGGAGCAGGCAAAGTCAAGTTGGGCCAGCCACAGTGTTGGGAGACTATTGGGTGAACAATCTCCTGCCACCCATCATTTTTAGGGACTTCAAGTTGTAAAGAGACATGAGGATGCATAGGGATACCGGGGGATTGAGGGGCTTGGAAAGGGGGCCTTTTAGGCCTCAGTTGGACTATTCCCTACCCAATCCCAATCCAATTAAAGAATTCAGCATGAAACAATTGGCCAAGCTCTTCTGAATCAACATCAAAATGTATAGAGAACCCGGGCCTTCTTGGGCCTCGGTTCCAGTTACCTCTACCTCTATTCCCTCGACCATGGCTTCCCCGAATGAAAAAACTCATCTTGCATGTATAATCAATTATCAAATAGTCTTTTAAATAGTCATGCATGATAACTCTTAAAAATACGAAACAGATTTGTCTTAGAATGTATCATGCTCATGCAATCCAATCCATACAAATTGTTTTAATGTTATTCAATGAGCAAGGGGTGAAACAATGTTATGGGATATGTGAAGGATTTGTATTGTGAGAAAATATGATATAATGAAAGGGGGAAAAATGGTCACTGCTCAATGACAACAACAATCAATTGTAAATCAACCAAATAAAACCTCACAACAATCCACTCAAAACATTGCCACTTCATCCACTTAACATAGAAATTCTCTTGGTTGTAATCAATATCAGAACAGGGAGTGAAAAAAATGAATATGGGATATGTGAGGGGTTGGTGATTGGCGGAAAGTGAGATAATGAGAGGGGAAGGTAACATTTATTGTTCATGAAATTGATCAAGCGATCCATAAAATATTTTGCAGAAAGAAAAATATGCATCAACCAACAGTCATATGACAGAGTAATAATCCTTGTGTATTTAATCATTTCACTGTTCATTTACATCCAACACAGTGCTATTACAAAATAATAATCATTTCATATACTTTGTAAGATGGTTTTTTCCCTTCATTCATACACTCTGTGTTTTATAACAATTCATGAACAGTGCCCATTTCCAAACCGTAACTATAAACATCAACCATCGTCTAGGCATTTCTTCAACCCACGACCATACTCAACAGTCATGTTTCCAAAATAAAATGAAGTCACCATTTCTACGATAGGGCTTATCAAATATAGAATGGTATTCATTCACATAAATATGAAGTAACCACAATAACCAAAATGCCACATGTCATGTCTGAAATGGCAATTTACCATAAAACCAACAACTACCATTTAGACACAGGCTATGTTGTAGTAAAAATCCAAAGAAATCTAGTTCTATCCTTGTAAAAACAACAATTCAATGTGACTTAAAACTGAGCCACTTACCCAACACGATTTTCATCACAGTGGCCAATTTGCAAAAAATAACGCGCTTAAAACTCAGTGGGTATTACTGAGCATAAAAACACATCATCCATACTACACACAGTGTGCAACTGAGAAAATCTCATAGTATAACATTTCCAATAATCACACAACAACATGCAAACACTATATAACTCAATACATCGTGCTGGGCTATTTATTTAGTCACCCTTGATTGACCAGGCCATGCATACTCAGGCTTATTCGACCAACAACAAAAGATGTAGTATATATATTCAGTCCAATAATTTACTTTGCAAAACATCATCTACAGGATGCGATATGTGTGAACAACACCAAGCCCTTGTAACCAATGCCAACCATTATCCAAAACACCATAAGCACAAATACTAACGACTATATAACAACCAACAATTCCCAATGTGGTAGGAAATCAATCAACCAAACAAGTTGCATTAGCTATGCATACCCATGCATCTCATTGAGTCAGGGCAGAGGTTGTTCAATGAAAATACTGAGTATTAGTATGAGGAGGGTGACTACGTTCTGTGAAAACACAATTGGCAATGAAGGATTATCTTACAAAACAGTATCTGAGTGCCAAATTATCAAGACTATTACATAACCAATCTGGACGGGTTTATACTCAAAATGGTCGGTGATACACGACCATCCAACACACCAGTGGTAAAGTCTACAGGCCAGGCTGGTACTCCGTCTCTCCCTCGGACTTGTAGATTAACTATTCGCACTATGACTAACACAGGATAGCTAGAGTGAACTTATTTTAATGGTGACGACCCTAATACTAGCAGCCCATGCATAGAGGGAGTCGCAAATTACTCACGGGTATATGTCAAGTTTGAGACAGGAGGGTTATCACAGAGAAGTGAGGTTTCAACCCGATTGACCACAAAGCTTAACGTGCATAGGGTGTAACCCTTGTGGTATCTAAAGAAACCCTAGCACTGAGGTGATGGCGAGGCCGAGCAAGAACAGAAGATCCATTTTGTGGCTTTTGTTGGGGAAAACAACCATTTCTCAAAACACAAAACAGGGATGAAGGAAACCTTCAACTGTTAACCCCCAAAAAAATAGAGACTGGACCAGTGATGCGCATGTGTGGGGACAGTCAGCCAAGTAACTCAACAACAAAACAACCCCAGCAAAGGCAGTAGTAATAGAGAGGTATCACCAGGAAGACTGATAACCTTTACAACTCAAAAATTTAGAAAGAACCATCCATTTCCCATTTAAAAACCAAAATTTGACATAGTTGCAATACTCAGGACACACAAAAACCCACACATCTGAGCTAGTAATATTTTCATAACCAGAGTGAAGTCAAGAATGGCCAAAGAAAAAACATACATGTTAATTGAAAGTCCTTAAGATGAGAGGTGGTTGAACGGTTCCACCCTGATACAATTTTGGAGCATTACCAAAGCAACAAGATTGAACAATAGCCGATTAGGGTGGCAGCTAATGGGAAGAGTAAAGGTGACGTGCATTAAATGCATGTCGCCTCCAACCACATTACATTAACTCGCCAATACACCCCAACAAGCCCTTCATTAAAACCATTAATTTAAAATCTGTGTTGGAATCCACATCAATCTCTTGCTAATTGCGCCATCCACATCATATGCCCATTTCTAACTCAACCACATTGCATGTCAACTATACAATCAAAGAGATCATGCATATAATCGTTACCAATAGTGCGGTCACCATGGACATAGACTATATAGCTCAAATAGATTGCAAAACCATTAACTTCCATGCACCACCAACGTTCATACCATATGTATATTGGCCTCCAATTCCATTAATCAATGCATAACCATTGCATGATCACCTTATCAAATGCATCATTAGCATTTCAACCATATGCTTATTAAAAATATAATTCAACACAATTTCATAGCTATTTTCTTGTTAGCTAGTACTTAACGACTACTAAAAGTATTTTCATGCATGTAGTATTATAGAACTAGGTCTCTTTTGCGTTTGATATAGTACTTTGCCTTCCTCTAATTTCCTTTTATATAATTTCTCTAACATATTTTTTGTGTAGGTGCGAGAAGAACGAATACCATAAATGAATAACAGGTTGTAATATCATGAAGGAACAACATTTCAAAGCTCAACTCATATGAACGACAACAATATTCTCATCAACCATGTAAACCTTTGTAGCACATCATCATAACATAAAAAATGAACAGATCCGATCTCCAAAAGTTCAAGGGGGTCCCACCTGCTAGCATTATTTAGTCTTATATAATAATAGGCTTTAGCAACACTTTGCGGGGTGAAATTATGTTGACATTTTCAATCATCAACAAAGGTGACCAGAATCCCTTGACAGACTGTTAATTTTTTCAAAATCCCACCCAGTTTCAGTCTCGCTGATTTTTCAGTCAAATTTAAATGCTAAATTTAATTTCAGCATTGTTTCATCATATGCTACAGCCGTGGTGTTTCAGCATCTGCTCCGCGGTGTTTCAGCATCAGCACAGCGGTGTTTCAACATCAGCACAGCGGTGTTTCAGCATCAGCACAGCGGTGTTTCAGC
>JZKD02S1683837.1:136090-146373 GCA_000966675.3 Picea glauca
TATCTTTTAATTTGCATCTCACAAATTAATTTGACTAAGACCCATATTCGGCAATTTCTCCCCCTTAGGGCCTAGGGAAGAGAAACACTTGCCTTGGTACATAATTTAACACAGACTCAGTAAACTCGAAAGAAACTTGAAAGGAAAACAAACCAATCAAACAACCCAAAATACCCTAAAAAACCCTAGAGGCTTCCCCAGTATGGTCGTCAGTTATGCTAGCGGGAAACCCCCCCCTTTAATTACACTAGGGTTCAAGATGTAGACAGAGAGAATAACTGTCTAAAAGCTAATTAATTATGAATACTGCCCCAAACATACCAAAACTAATGTAAAGAAAATAAAGAGAGAAGAGATCGGGTAACTATACCTCTGATCCCACATCTGGTGTTGATCTCCTCACGCTTGGAGGTTGCACTAACTACACGTCTCCTCCTAGGGATGAACTACATCCAAAGATAGGCAAACAGAGAAGTACAAGCATGTTATTTTATACATAAGTTAGGGTTGGATGTTAAAATGCTAAGTATAAATCAATAAAAATACTCAAGACACCATCATTTGAGACAGGAAAATGTAATTATTTTATTCATCATACAAAGATTATACCTTACAATCTATGTCAGCCATCGTTCCACGAACCTAGTCCGGGCTCCTCTTTACCATGCTCCAAGTGCACCTTGAATGGACTTCTTCTCTCAACCTTCTAATCACCTCTATGGAAGGGAATGGGTTGAATGGAGGAAGAAGGGGTTGATGAGGGAATGTTGAGGCAATATCTCACAAAAGGAAGCAATATCTTGGGCAAGGAGGGGAAGTGAAATCGGGAAGAGTTCCATTGTTCTTATGCTTAGATTTGAAATGAGACTCCAAAACCTTCTTTTATATG
The DNA here is from genome assembly GCA_000966675.3 of Picea glauca. Classification (NCBI taxonomy): domain Eukaryota; kingdom Viridiplantae; phylum Streptophyta; class Pinopsida; order Pinales; family Pinaceae; genus Picea; species Picea glauca. The sequence continues at coordinate 136,980 of JZKD02S1683837.1, forward strand.
ACAAAAGGATGGTTATTCAGTTGGGTGACGGGCTATAGCAGGTGGATTAGTTGGGAAACTTCCAATAGCCCATAAATTTCAACGAATTCCTTGCAACTTTTTATTTTTTGCAACTTTTGCAAGTATACACGAGTTGTAATGGTGCATCATGCGTATGTACACGATCTGTAGTGTTGCAACAAGCGTATGTACGTAGATAGTAATGGTGCAGGGCGCATACATCTTCTGAAAAATGGTTTTTTAAGAAGAGCTTCCTAGCAGTGCTTTGGAAAAATATGAAAGTAAGAGGGCTAAGGCCATGTATGCATGATTTAGGGCTATAACACCAGCTCTATGGCAGCTACGAATTACTGAAAAATGTTGGCTCTATGGGAGATATCAGTGGACAAGCAATTGATGGACAGGCCTCACATGCGATATATTGGTGCACGCGACCTGTAGAATTAGCGTGGATACTACGCGACCTATGGGACAAAGGCGATAGGACCTGCATAGGCCACCAATGATATATATCTACCACAATTGGTGGAGATACCTATGTTAGAAGAGATCACCATATATTGGTGCACACAGGCAATTGATGATATGTATCCGCGGCCATAGTCAAAATGGTAACGGCGTCACAGTCAAACACTCATTCTTTGGCACTGTTTACTGGCAAAATTCCACTGCCCGCCGAAACTAAATGAAGATCGACAACAACAATGCAGTTATTCGTCCACCCACAGCTCCACGCATCAATGGTCAAAAGCAGAATAGAAGCAGTGGATTTTAATTCGGGCCTCTTTCACCATTCGCCAAAACAGCTCCACCAGTCGACTGCTCCATGCTCACCCTTTATGATGGCAGCAACATCCACTCTTCAATCAAAAAAAGCTGGCAGCAGCATCCACTCTGAAAATGCTAGCAGCAGCAGCGGTGAGGTTCCTCACAATATAATTGACCTCTTCTCTTATACCAAATTAACAAATTAAAAACAAGGATGAATCACACATAAGAATAGTGAGGATCTGAGGTCTCACACAAGTGAAACTACGCTCACACAATCTATTCCTTAAGCTAGAAAATGATTACATATCTATAGTGTAGGAGAGCCTCTAACAACCTCCTGAATTTGGGAATCTGAAAAACCACTCAAACACTATTCTAGCGTACAATAGAAATCTCTTCTAACAATTTCCTAAGTATAGCATTTCGCCATTATTCTCCAACAAGGATACATTTCGAGTTCTAAAATATTCAAAAATAAAACAACAAAAACTTAAAAAATACGGCATAGCAGGAATGGTTTAACAACAGAGGTAAATATTGATCGCCCCTTTCTAAATTACAAGATAATACATAATCGCATAATCATGTGAAAATGATTAAGTTGAGAGACCAGGAGTGGGCATTAAGATGAATTTACCTAAGAGCCATGCGTAGCGCAGATCCAATGGTAGGCCTACGAGGCCTACATCAAAATTGAGTCTTGTTCATCAACTTCAAGGCAGCCACTCGCCATTCCAATTGCCTTCCACGTAAATCTTGAGTCTTGTTCGTCAACTTCAAGGCAACCACTTGCCATTCCAATTGCCATGCACATAAATCGCCTGCAACAACATATATTAGACATGGAATGATGATAGATCGTTATTGCAAAGCACAGTCAATAAATAACAAATGAACTCAAGATGTTGTCCTTGGTTTCAAAAATTCATACGTGCGAACTTTCCATGCTATCCTTGGTTTTAAAAATTCATCCACGTCACATCGCGGATGTCCACCGATACATGAAGAATAATGATCAAGGCTGAAACATCAATAACTTCATAAAATTTAAAAAATCATGCATCACAAAAACATTTGATGTGAGCCACCTCATTTTGTGAGCCACTCATACTTTGATACACAAAATGTTCATATATATATATATATATATATATTATTTTGTTGGTTTTATGAGAGTTAAGAAATAATTGATATATGGCATGGTTCCATTTAATAATTTATTTAAAAAACAATACCATGGGAGAACCAAACTTAAATTTTGAAGATTTTATATTCAAATAAAACAAGCAATCAATTCATTTATTTCATAGACAGTAAGCTACAGACTCATTGTTCAGTGGAATGAGTCTATCTCAGTAGGCAGGTTATATCCCTGGACTATCTGCTCTTTTCACACAGCTTTAGCGGGCTTATTTCTTATTCCTGGGACAACATGAAAGAGACAGGAATATTTCTAAGCATACACAGATGCAGGACCCTGCTATGTTTTATTTTCATTGGTAGGTACTAGCTGCATCGCAGTTTTATCTTGTTATTTATATTTGCACCGGAGTTTGATTGTTTGTGATTTTGTTTGGTGGAGATACAAAACTGGAGCACAAATTTGTGAAATTTGCAGAAAAGGGTTTCCACAAAAGAAGTTATATTTTTTGCAGATTGACAATGTTCTCAGTCATGAACGATATTTTTTCATTCATGGCAATAATAAATGGAGTTGTCACTGCCAAGTTCTAGTTCCTAACTAGGGTTTGAACTGGTACAGACTCTGGAACTAGATTTCTAGGTCGCTTGAGTATCCATTTTTGGCAAAGACGTTGTAGATCCCTTCCTTACTCAGTTGCAAGATTTGTGTAAAGATCGACAATATTTAAACAATTTGTTGACAAGCATGGGTGTATCCTTGTCAACAATAGTGTCGTTGGATAGACCCACAATTATCTTCTACAATCCACAAGCTTCAATACATTCCATTGATTCTATCCATCATGTGCTTTATCTCTCCACAATGATTTTGGATGTCTGGCATTTGTGATAGATCTATACATATTTACCGATGTATTTCTCGAGAATGCAGTGATTTTCAAATAAGGAAATTAAAAAAGAGCAACCCTCGACAAAAAGATATTCGCATTGAAAAAATCCAAGAGCCAAACTGACATTGAATAGTAGGAACATAGCCAGGGATATGACTTTGAGGGAGCAATCCATCTTGTCTAACACTTGAGGTAGTTATTGTTACTATGCAGAAATGGATCAAAGAGCATTGACCAAATAGCAAAGAACAACTGACTAAAGAGCATCCTCCATTCATCTTCATAGGAAACTAACTAGAGAAAAACCAATATGTTTAGTCTGCATGATATTATATTGCTCAAGTCCCATGATTCCTAGGAAGATGTAGTGTTGCCACAACTTGTGTTTGACAATTTGATGATCCAAATAATGACTTGGAAAGGGTTGGGATTGCTTTCATTGGTCTTTGTGCTCAACAACAATGATCTAAGCATTGTTTTTGCTTATTTTCTATGGTAGACATTAGAGTCTTGAGAATCATTCTATTGATTAATAGAGTGGATACAAAAAAACTATTAGAAGTTAAAAGGAGATGCAAAACATTAATTTGAATGTTTGGAAGATATGATGTGGAAAGGTATATCCCCATTATATTTTAATTATGCTTATTGTAGTTCCACATAATATTTAAACCTAAAATATTTATGAAGTAGCATAGTTGGTTTAAACATTCGATTAGTATTTTGGATAACGAAAGAGATCATAGGTTCAAATCCTTTTATAAGGAACTCGTTTTTTCATAGTTTCATGTTTTGTAGAGAGAGTTAATGTGGCTCAGAGAACATTGTATTTCTCAAGAGGGATATAAGATATTTTGAATGCTTTGAAGCACATCATTCTATTTTTAAAGGAGCTTTAAAATTGATTATAGGTACTTTCACTCTGCACCATTTATAACCCCAGGAGCTTTAAAATTGATTATAGGTACTTTCACTCTGCACCATTTATAATTGGGGTTATAAGGTGTATTTTCTCTTTGCACCATTTGTAAGTGGAGTTTTATAAGGATGTGAGGAGTTATAAGGTGTTCCCACAATTATAAGGAGATTTGTATTTTCAGCTCCATGTGGTAATCTATAATACTTAATTAAATTGATTTTGGTCTTGTGTTCTAGACTCGCTCGAAATTGAATAAGGGGATATTAGGATTTTGTGTATTGTGTGCCATGGTCCCATTGGTGATGCATGATCATATTGGTACAATTTTTCTTATATTTTGGATGCACATATTCAAACACATGCAACGAAGGCAATCAATTTAAAGAACTCTCATCTAAAGCATAAATCCCTATAATACTAAATAAGGAAAGCAACATTGTTAAAGAGGCAATACAATGAATACTTGCGCTTGAAGAAAAATTATCTTCAAATATTATCTAATATTTGGAGTTGAAAGTATCTTTTTGACTCATACTTGACATAATTGAGTCCATTTCAATCTCTGGAGTATTGTTTATGGTCTAAGAATAGCTAGAAGCATAAGGGTGGAGTTGCAAGAAACCATTATAAAGTCTTGAAGGTGCCACAATTTGGCATTTGTATTTGGAGTCATTCAATTTGGCCCAAAATTGAATAGGGAGATCAAATGTGTGTCTAATCAATCACTATTTCATGTTGTGACACTTTGGTCTTTGTTTGTGACACTTTGTTTCTTGTTTGCAACACTTGGAGGTTTTGTTTGTGACACTTGGCAATTTCTTGTGAGACATTGAAGAACTTCTTTGGGTCAGGATGGTGAGTATCGAAGATTTGTTCAATCTTATACATAATTTAATTCATACTACACAAGGATCAACTATTCAAATTATCAAAACTTCACTAAGTCATGCCACTACATGTATGCACATCATGCACAAAAAGATGGATCTACTTCAAATTCAAAACATGTTATTAGCAGATGAGTTAAGACATCTTCAGGATCAAGATATACTTCAACATTATGCTCCTATTTTTGAATCCTTCACAAGTTCTTTTTGATTAATAGTAGTTGTTAATGAACAAGAAGATCACAAACAACATGCAGTTAAAGATGACATGGATAAATTGGATAAAGAAACTAAGGATAAATTTGAGGATAAGAAAATTGACATTGTGATACCTAGGGAAGAGTTGTAGTTCTAGAGGAACAAATTTGGTTGAGGATATGAAAATAATGAGTTTGACTTCTTTCATATTCTTGATTATTCTAAACTAGTTATGTTTGTGAGCATGAGTTTTCTTTGTGATGATTTGCAACAACATACAGTGAATGATGGTAAGAAGAAACTCAAAGTTGATGATGTGTAATAGGCTGACGATGTAATGTGCCCAAGACCCCCGCCTGGGAATCATCACTGAAAAACTCCCCTGATACCATCACAAAATATGCCCAGTAAGATCATAAAATATGCCCAGCAGGGCTCTGATACATTCTATAAATTATGCCCTGCATATGCTACAACTATGCCAGTTAAACACTAATATGGACACCACGCATATTCATATACATCCATAATTAATAATGGAAGTCATTCACAAATGTATTGGGCATCATACTTACAATAAACATAGTAGAGATTCAACACAATACACACACACATTGCACACAAAAAATAAATAATACAAACATGGCACTTATCTTTTATGAAAACATTGGTCAACTACAGATCTCAGACATTCCTCCCATCCATAGGCCACACTACTCATAATCTCTCAACAATGAGTCACCCCCGAGCTGGTGCAATTACTCCACCAAGGAAAAGTCTTCCTAAGCCAACTATGGTCCATAGTAAGTACCAACAAGGTCTAGGATAAGATACCAAACCTTAGTAGCACTCCAACCTATAGTCTCTCATTCCCCATCAACCTATACAACCCAAGGTAGTATGCCCCATTTTTTCACTACATAGGAGCTTATGTTATAAAACATGCATAAAGGCTTAAATCATTATTATATTATATTTGGATTAACCCCCTTTACCTAGCCTTTAAACCCCTTTCCCACTTGTGAAGTCTTATTCCCCCATACTCTTTTCGTCCCATGGTCTACAGTCGTGGTGTTATTTTTATTAGTTAGTGCATATGTACAATTTATAATATAGGCTCTCCAACCTTTGATCATCTTTACAGGAACTCTAGCCTAAAAATAATAGCTCAGCAGCCTAAGTATCATATACAGGCGCTCTGGTCCAAACATACCAGCTCACCAGCCTAAGTATCATATATAGGTGCTCTGACCCAAACATGTCAGCTCACCAGCCCAAGTATCATATACAGGTGCTCCGAACCAAACATACTAGCTCACCAGCCTAAGTATCATATATAGACACTCTGGAACAGACATACCAGCTCACCAGCCTAAGTATCATATGTACAATATATTTAGAATCTGGGGATCAAGCTAGGGTATTACATTCCCCTCCCCCTTATTTATTCACTATCCTCAGTGCATCTATATATACCTGTACAATCAAAGTTCTTCAAAATTATGCAAAAATTATCTTTATTTCCTTGTCTAATATGTGCACCAGCTGGACCTAAAAATCACCCTTGTGCTCCACCTTTCTTGTTATTTAGAACTGGCATGATCCTCATCATACCTGTAAGTGAAACACATGAATAAGAGAATTAGTACATGCAATAAAAATAAAAATAAAAACTCACATACACTCCTATAAATAGTGAAATTGATATCATAATTTTTAAAACTCCCTTCTAGTCGACAGGTGAATCCTTTGATTCCCACTAGCTACCTAGCATAAGGCCCATTAAAGTATTCACTACTTGAGAGATTAATAATCCTTTCAATTTACAACGCTTTGTGTGTGCCTGAGTTCAGAGAATATGTTTGAGCTAGTTTTATGCAAATGCCTCCCAATAATACTCCGATAAGTGCCATTCAACATTGACTGAAATGTTACATTTCCATAATGTTCCACCATAATAGTGTTCTTCCACCTCCATGGAGTCTGTGTTCATCGATTGACATCAACTATGGATTGAAAAATACTTACTCTTTCACCATTTCCACCTAGAGCATTGTTTTCAGTCTTTGCATTTTGTTGCTTAGAGCCAACCTTTCTCACAACTTCATCAACAATCTGGTTATTGTTATTACCATGTTGTGTTGCTCTTAAATCAAAAATTGTCTCCTGATCACTATCAACTGATTTATTTGAAGATGAATTCCACACATTGAGCTACTTTGTTGCTAAAATACAGAGTTGTCAATGCATTCAATATTGGCATTAGAATCTTGAGTGAAATTATTATTTACCATCTAATAGCTACTTTTTAGCATTTGTTGATGCCTTTCTACTTATTTTCCATGCTGAAAATGAAGAATCCTTCCAATATCACCTAGAACAAAGACATACCAACCAAAGTGAACAACCAATTCATACACATCCTTGCTGCAAGTCGAAAGAATAGTGTCCAAAATTTCATTAGAAAAAAATATGGATGCAATAGAAGACTATAATGATTATGGGCTACAGAACAACATCTGGCATGTAACAACGTTGTCTTATTAAGGTAAATTCAAGTGGTTGACAAACAACGTATGATGCTAAGATTCCACTTTATGTTCTATAATATTAACCAACATATTCACTTCCCAACTACATTTTGTTTGAACAGAGCTCTATATGCAATGCCATGGAGGAAGCAAAAAACTGAGGATAGTTTCTTTTGAACAAGGATTATGAGCAATTGTTTCTTCACATGTTGATTCCCACTTTTCATGTACTCAATTCCTTACCTCAAAGTCACTTTCCATATGGACTTGATGTTTCTAAGCATTTGTCTAACAATTGCCTCTTTACATGAAGATTTGGCGTTTGTGTCTTGTTATCCCAGTCATAATAAATTGAGTTTTATTTCTCAATCCCAAAGATCAAATTAAAGCATGAGAGACATAGGGATGACATACTCGATTCAAGTCTATAGTGTTTGACCCAATGTGCCCTTAACACAGATGTAAATCACATAGATTATAATAGCTCTTCCAAGGATACAATCATAGGTATTGATGCCTTCAACAATTTCAATGTACAGACTTGCATCCTCTACTCCATGACCTACACCACTAACACCAAATTTAGAATCTATGGTAATGTTCCTTGTTTGTATGAGTCAATCTTATTGAAAACAACCAACATGTAACAGTAGAAAATCCATAGCATGTAGAATTGTTTACTTTGAATGTCATAAATTGTTAGCCACCACATTTATCTATTTGTATGTTATACCAATACAATATGCCCCAACTGTAGATCCATAAAGTCGGCATTGCATATAATATGTCCACATTGATTCTCCCAATCAAATTCAAAAGATTGTTAATCCCTACTTTAGAGACTGAAATAGCACTTTGTCCATCTCCTTCAGTGCTTCATTTTACAACAACAATTCAATAGCAATAAAAACAATTAACATCACAACAAATGGTGTTGCAACAACTACAACAAAATATGCCTCTACAACAGTTACAGAATCAAGTGCAACATAACCCGATTCTTCAACAACTACAACAATAAATGCAACATAACCCACTGGTGCAACAATTACAACATCAACACTTGTTGCTGCAAAAGTCATAGAAACAACACTCACTTATATAACATTAAAGAAATTGCAACAATCTATACCAGAACTAAAGAAATTTGATAATCAATCGCTGCAAGAGTTACAACAATTGCAACAACAACAACCATCTCTATTGTCACAACAACAACTCCAACAACATATGTCATTTCCTTCCACCAGCTTAGCAACTGCAGAATCAACAGATAGGAAATAATTCTCCACCAGGACAGCATGTCCACAAACAATCTGTGGTACATCCTCTTCATGGCCATCAACAACCGCAACCACAATCCATCCAATTGCGTGAATTAGAAGGCCAATTATTTCATCCATCATCCACTCAATTTCATGCATCTTGTAACTTGTTGGTGCCAACAAGATCTCAAATTGGATTCACTAAATCTGATGTTTCCTGCGAGCAATTGTACATTACATAGCGTCCTCACTAGGGCACAACCGAATGGAGTTAAATTAGAGGAGAAATCTCATTATTCAAACATGTTGAGGCTGAATTTTCACTCTGGTGAAATGGAAACATCATCTTTCGGGGATGAAATTTATATGATACATGCTAATTTTGTTTTCCAACGAGGTTTCCCCACGTTACCCAACATTTCTACTTCCTTTTGGTTTGGAAGTACTTCTCAGGATAATGAGATCCAAGCTGATCCTTGGAATAGTATTTTGTTTGGTGCTAAGATAGAGAGTTCTTTGGTTGATCCTTCCAATTCAAGCCCCTTGGTAGCAAGGGTCCTTAATGGAGTTAAGGATGTTCTATCATTGTTGCATGAAGCGGGATCATGGGAAGCGTCATTTTCCAAAAATCCTTGGAAGCAAAGCGTCCCGAAAGCATCTGTTATATATATATATATATATATATATATATTGCATTTATATTCAAAAAAACATGTAAAAAGACAAATTAGTTGCAGAATATATGAAAACATGCATATTTGTACATCAATATAGATAGAAATGGCATCCA
>JZKD02S1683837.1:146423-171836 GCA_000966675.3 Picea glauca
CCATAAACTTATGAAATGAAATCATATATCCAAAAACTGTCAACAATAACATGAGTCATGACCAAATAGTTATGTTTACAAAATAAGCCATCTACACTGAAGTATGAAGACCGAATGGTCCAAAACAATAAAGTTTAAAGTTTAAAGATTAAATTGAGCTAGTTGCCAAATACTATGAATCTATCATTTATATACTATGACATATAAAGTAATTAAAAAGGAGAATCATCAAATTGTAAACAACTATCCCATCCTCCTTCCACCATCGCAGGTACTCTATGGGCCTCCATGTGGTGGTAGTGCAAAAGTAGATGCAGACGATTGCGGCGGAGTTGAAGATGAAGCATCTACTATTGTAGCTGGAATCCTGGACATGGAACCCTGGCACTGGATGGGGGTGGAATCTCAACATGATCATCATCGTCCAAAAGAACACTCTTCAATTGCTCTAAAATAAATACTCCATCGTCCAAATTATCCTCCTTCAGATTGTTGTCCCAACGCCTCAATTTTTGATCCATCTGTACCTCCTCGCAGTAATAGAACAACAATCGCAAGTTGTAATGAACATAGACCAAGCTCTTTGCTCGAATTACATTCAACCTAATCCTTTTAATGCTGTGGATGAAACTGTAGGTGCTCCAACACCTCTCTGTAGAACAAGTGTTCACCACCTGTGAAAGCACCTGTGTTGCCAAACGTTGTAGTTGTGGGGTAGCATTGCCATGCATGTTCCACCACTCAAGAGAACTCAGATTCCCTCGATATCTAATTGCATGGTTGGTCCCAAAAGAACCATTACTAAGGATGTAATCTCCTTATGTTGTCACACTCCTCCTCGTCCGGGATGAGTTTATCCAATGCTTTCATCTAACCTGCTTGAACCTTTGGATCTTGGTGTGCTCTTTTCTTGGTCCCACCATCAGGTGTTGGTGATGAAATCCATGATACATGATAGTATTTATATGTTAGTACATATGCTAAGGCATGTAGTGGAGTATTTAGCATTTCCCACCATTTTTCCACCTCTACACGAATATGGTTATAGAGGTTGCACCTTTAGGATAAAAAATGTCTTTAATCTTCCCTAGAATGCTATCCATTTTCTCATACATCTCTCCGATGATTGGCCAATATGAATCTTCAAACTTGATCATGTGATAAATTGGCTTGGTGAATTGCAAAATAAACTGAACCTGTGACCAAAACTAACTGTCAAGAACTATCTCCTTCAATGTTGTTGCACCTTCTCTAACATTGCTCAATTCATCCCATGCATCACTCATCACCATAGCACCTGTTATCCAACAAGTTTCACTAGTTGAATTTGAAGATGAGCTACCAAATATTGAGCAGACAGATGCTCAGAAGTCTGAGTTCACAGGTTCAACAGGTCTTACAAAAGACCACTTTTTCGGCATTTCCATCCCTCCGGGGGCATTATAATAAATGACTTGAGCATAAAATTTGTAAAAGACTATTGGCCACCTAAGACCTGGGTATGAGCATGTACTCTAGAGTGTTTTTTTCACTTGTTAATTACTTTTTGCCTGCCTTAGTGGGCAATTAATAATTTCTAAGTTTTTTCACTCAGAGACTGACTCCAAAGCTGAAGTATGTGCTAGTGGTTAGGCCTTGGCATGGTATAACCAATGTATAGTGTCTAAATGTATATGATTTCATGCTAGTTCATTTCTATTGAGTCATATGGAAATTGGAGATAGGCCCGATAGGTTTTTTTTTTTAATGTTTTAGTAAAATAATAAATTTCCCGCAAAACGAAAATTTTTAATTGTAAGTCAATAAATTGTAAAAATATGGCATCAGTCATTGTCAGATGCCATATTTATGCTCGTTTTCCAAGCCAGAGTACCATTTAAACCCCTATTCCCCTTTTGTCAATGAAAAAAAGTGATTTTTATCACTAACAAATGTATTTATCTCGAAAAAAACGGAAAAGGGGTCATTTAATTAATTTTCTATTTTTTAGGAAAAGTGGATAACATGTTGGAAACATGTTTTTTTTCTTGGTTCCCAGTCAACTATGAGCTTGGGCGAGTTCACTGGAGAGGAAAGAGACTTCATTTGAGTGACATGGACATGGAGGAGATCCCAAAGTAGGGACTCAACCCCACTTGCATATGTGGCGCATTTAGAAGGGAGGGTGCACATCCCTAGGTTTTACACTCACCCTCACACCTGAGTTCACTCTCACTCTCTCTAGTTCCACCTCAATTCACCTCACATCACTATGCAACACTCCACAACACTACACTCCATCTCCCCTTCACTCTATGTGCCACTCCCCTTCACTCCTTGCGCCACTCCCTCATGCAATGCTCATCCTCTCTTGGGATTATCACCCAACTAGTTATAAATACAAGGTGAACCTCCTCCATTTTTTTGGTTGGAGCTTGGGTGACCTTGATGCACATGATTGTAATATCTCTTTTGTTAATGGAATAAATGGATTTGGAGGTCTCATATGGTGTAGCATGCTAATGTGTGGATGTGGATTGTCAAATTAATGCTCATGAGGTATATTTGTTCTTGTATTTTTGCATGTTAAATTGGTTAAATTTTCCTATGAAGAGGAGATATATCCATGTAAGATAAGGTTTGAAAATTCAGTTATATGATAATATTATTGTTTATTGGCTTTAGATCTCTTTGAATTGCATGTTTATTTCAGCTAATGTTCATGCTTTCAAGTTTTATTTTGTAGGTAACACCAACTTGTTTAACTATATTTCTTGCAAGGGTTTCTAAGTTTGTAGGTTGCTTCACTTGGAGAGGAGGTTGAGCGAGTAAGAATCACCCTCATATTCAATATTTCACAAGAAGACATCATCCCTCTTTGTTCCACCAAAAAGAGGACTCCATTTGCCCAAATTTTCCAAGCAACAAGTTTCTCTTTCTCCTCTCTAAATTTCTCCAAAAAATATATTTCTGGTTACTTGGTTACTTGCATGCAAAGAATATTTCTATTCTTAAGGTCTATCATTTGATTTGCATGGCTATTAATCTAGATCTACAAGTTGCTCATAGTTTTTACATCTCAAAAGGGTAGATTTAGAAAGGTTTTTCCAAGCATTTTTAGCAAGTTTTAAGTTTTATCTCTCAAAGCTAAAATTGCAATATTTTATTTATGTTTTTCATCTCAATATTTGGCAAGTCAAAGTTCTTTACCTTGCTTTCCTAAAAATCATAAAAATTTTCCAATAAAGATAAGATTTTGTTAGTTCATACTCTCTAGTTTCCAGTTCATTTTTTTGCAAGTTTTGGGTAATTTTTCTTTGTTGTCCTAACCCCTTTTTTGGAAGCATTTGGAGTTTTCTTCTTCGCTATTTTCACAGGTTGAAGGACAGCCAAGGACAAGTTCATTTCATCTTGGATCAGTTTGAAGAAGCCAAGTGATAAATAACCTCCTAAACCCTCCAAAAAACTAGACAATTTTGTCATTTATTTGGAATAAGTTGTCCTTTAAAAAGATTGTTGAAAATCACTATTCTTTCCTTTATGTTTTCATTTACTTGCTTCCATTAGTAACACACTTTGTTTGTTTTCCTAATAGGTCATTCAAGGTGCAAGATCGATCTTTGGAAGACCCCTCGCCCGAGTCAATCCCTTGAATACCCAAGGCTCAAGAAAGTCTTTTCTTTTGTTGTATTTAGTTAGATTAGCGATCCGTCTCTGTAAGGATCCAAAGTCCAAAAGAAAAGAAAGTAGTGTAGAGGATTTAATAAAGTTTGCGATCCACAAAACTTGTTTTTTTCGTCGTTTCCCCAGCCCCTGGGGGGGAAATAAATGTTTTTCCCTTTCTTGTTTCGAGGTTGTTTCCCGTGTTATTTGCTTATCTTTTAGTTTTAACTTTGCATAAAAAAGATAAAACCAATTCATATCACTTAATTGAAGTCATAAAATCAATCACAAAGTTTTAGCTTTGCTTTCATAGAATAATAGTTGCTAGTTTCCTTTTTGTAAATATTGGAATAAACCCAAGTTGTTCAACTGTGTATGCAATCCCACTACTACACTCAAGTGGCTTTGGAGACCCAGAAACAGATTTGAGCAATGTGTGCTAGTTTAACTAGGGAAATCTTTTTGTTGTGTTATTCATCTAAGACCTCTACCCTGGGTGGAGTGTGTTAAGTCGGGGGGGAACTTTGAGATCAAGGTTCTCTCAACGTTGGAACTACGACACACTCGGTCGGTAAGTCTATAAGATTTCTGAATAACAAGCAAGGAGGCCAAATTCACTTTTTCACACAAAGAGTGAGGACCCCAACTTCAATCTCCACTTCACAGATTCAAAGACTTGTTAATATCCCAAATCCCTTAAATAAAATTCTCAAGATAAAATTAACACGGCATTTTCATCACATCACATTTTATATTTATCTGGCACTGGTCTACCTTTTATTATTTTTGTCAGCTTATCTTCTGGTTTAAAGTTATTTCCATTTGAAACATGTGGTGAATGATTAATGATTATGAGATTTTCACAGGTTGTATCCTTTGAGTAATTTATGCTACTATATTTAATCGTGTGTTTCCAAATAAACTCCTAGAATAAATTTGTTTTTCAACTTCATAGAGTAAAATCCTTAGATTATTTTTCATAGGGACTACCCCCCTTGGCTTCACTAGAAGTTGGCCTAGACAGAGGAGTTAAGGATCAGGTGACAACACCTTGACTTGAGACTTACCCCCAAGGACACACCAAGTGGATTGAATATTTCTTCCACGATAGCCCAGGTGTGTATAAGGCGACAACATTTTGGCGTCGTTGTTGGAGATAAATCTTTCTATTCACGGAATACGACTTTGATTTCCTTTTTGTTTTACTTAGTTTTTTTATGCTTGTAGACTATCATATCTAGACTCAATCATTTGGAGACCCCACTAATTTCTAATTTGACTAAGTATTCTACAAGAAGGAATTCAGAAGGCTTAGTTGACTTCATTCCTAAACCTGAACAGGTTTATAGAAGGATTTTAGCCAAAGCCTCTTCTCGTAGAATCCTTAGTCAGTTAGGTTCTGAGTCCATTTTTTATATCTACTTGTTGTTTGTTAGTAATAATTTTTCAGAAATGTCTATTTATGACCCATGTGACTTCACTGCAATAATAACTATCCACATGCTATCCCAGAAAAAGCAATAGAGAAATTACCTAGTTTCTAGGGAAATAATGGTATTTCTACCAAAATGCATATTAAGTCATTTATGAGATGTATTAATAAGTGGTGTGCAACACATGACCACGAAGATGTGAAAATGAAACTTTTTGTCCTCTCCTTAGAAGACAATGCCTCATGTTGGTATGAGGACATTCCCAACAACTCATTCAAGACACTTAAAGATATGTTAGATGCCTTCACGGAAAAATGGGGGGAAAAGAGAGATCACCATCACCTGTTGGAAGCCCTCAACACAATAAAAAAGAACGAAAATGAGACAATGGATGAGTTTAACAAGAAATTCAATGAACTTGTCTCAAGTATTCATACATATATCAAGCCTCCAAATGATGCTATTTTGATCTACTATGTCGAGGCTTTTGGTGGGGAAAATAGATACCAACTTAGAGATAAGTAACCCCCCAACCTCAAGGCAGCTCAGGATATAACAGTTAATATTGATAAAAACATGCAAGCTTCAGGGAAGTCCAACTTTCTAGGTTTCAGTCGGGGTAGTTCTTCTAGGAAGACAAAGGCGAAGGACAAGGTTGCAGCTCCTGACAATAAAGATCCTAATTTCGACCCCTTAAAGGTCGTTACTGAGATGGTCAAAAGAATGGAAGAAACCCATGCTAATTAGCTTAGCTCTCTATAGAATAGGCTGATAGCTATGGAAAGGTCTCAAAATAATAGATTCCAAACCATACCAAATAATGATAGGTGGAAAAAGAAAGGTCCTCCTCAAGACCAAAGGCCTCCTAATCAGCTAGAATCAAATAATGTGGTAAATGAAGAAATACCACATTTTTGTAGATTTTGTGAAGATTTTCACGAAGACTCTACCTGTCTAGTTTTTTGCCAGATAAATGAATAGGGCCTTCCTTCAACAAGCAACTTTGTGGGGAAATCTATAAACTCCAATCACATTAACGACTTTGATGAAGCTCATCCTTTATCTATGGACTATTGGGTTCAAATGCAAGAAATAAGTGAGCAAGCTAATGAAGTGATTGAAGAGTATGACAATGTCACTAAGTTATATGGTCATAAGCCCACAAATTAGTAGATTTTTGAAATGACAAGGCACAAAGGGATAGTCTACTAGAGGAAGGGGAAATAAGGAACAAACAAGTCTCAAGCTAACTTTCCTAAGGTAACTACTCCTACAAACACTCCAAATACTAATCTAACTGTTGATTTAGGTAGTTGAATTTCAAATGAAAAGGTCTTGGTTCCAGTGTCAGATATCTTGAAAATAACTTTACAGAAAGAGAAGCTTATTCAAGCAATAAATGTTCCAAGTAATAAATTTGTACCAAAAGATCAAGAAAAAGTTAAGGAGCATCATGAAGATCCTCCAGTGGTTTTGACTAGCAGATATAGGACTAAGGAAGAAAATCATGCTTTCTTTGTATCATTAGAAATAAATGATCAATGGTTACATAATTGTATGTATGATTCAGGTGCTTCATCAAATATCATCACCAAGAGAATTATGCAAATGTTGGGCCTTAAAATTACAAGGCCTTATCAAAATGTGTGTGCCATGGACTCTATAGAAATCGAGACTCATGGAATAATCATAGATCTTCTAGTCAAGCTAGCTTTCCACCCTGACTTTGCATTCAAAATGGATGTTCTTGTTATAGAGGTGTCATATGCATGGGGGATGATTCTATCTAGAAAATTGGGAGCTCATATGGGGGGCTTCTTAAATATGGATTTAACTTTTGCAACTATTCCATACCCCCCTCCCTCAATTGAGAATTTCAGCCTCTTTAGGGAAACAAAAAGAAAATATCATATTGAAGATCCTAAAGAGCCTTTCAATGATTTTTTATGTCAAGTGTTTGACATGGGTAACTCTTCCATATGTTCTAACTTCCTAGCATCAACTGAAGAAAAATTCAAAGATGAAAAAGCAAGTAATAAATCTTGGAAGATGAATTTTGATGGAACCCACTCAAGATCAAGCAAAAAGGCAGGGATTGTTTTAAAATCTCCAACTGGGAAAACTTATAAGTTTTCATTTAGACTTGAGTTTGATGCAACAAACAATGTGGCCGAGTATGAGACACTTTTGTTTGGCTTGGAAATTGCTAAGGACATGCGTATCAAGATTCTAAATATAAAAGGTGATTCAGTCTTAGTAATTCTCCAAGTAAAAAATAAGTATGCATGCAAAAGTGAGAGGTTAAGAAGATATAGAAATGTTATTTGGGATACCATAGAGTTCTTTGATGCTATAAATCTCATCGTTATCCCTAGAGATCAAAATAGCTTGGCTGACAGTCTAGTTGTAGCAACTTCTATCCTCCAGCCCTCAGAAGATCTAATGAAAGGAAAAGGAAAGTTGGAGATAATCTTTAGGCCATCTGTTCCAGACAATATTGATCATTGGCAAGTTTTCAAAGATGATGAACAAATCCTAAGGTTCATCCAAAATGTTAAATAATTCTCAGGTTTCAATGCCAGTTACAAGGAGGAGGTGAAAGAGTATATTAATGAAGATAATCCAATAAAAAATCCAATTCCCAGAGAAATAGTTGCCTTAGAAAATATTTTTGACAGGCATGATATGTATAAAAAGAAAAAAGAAGTAATAAATCCTGCCAATTATATTGAAGTCAACATTGGGATAGAGAAAGTCCCAAGGTTCATAAAATTGGAAAAGGAACCTCAGAAAAAGAAAGAAAGGAATTGATCAGTTTAGTCCAAGAGTATAGGGATGTTTTTTCTTTCACATATGATGAGCTCAAAGAATATAAAGAGGATTTGTTCCAACATACTATCCCCCTCAAGGATGATACAAAACCTTTCAAAAAAAAACTTAAGCGAATAAATCCTAAGTTAGCACCTCTAGTTCAAGTTGAGCTTAAGAAGATGTTGGATGCTGGCATCATTGCTCCAACAAGACATCCATCTTGGTGATCCAACTTAGTTGTTGTTAGAAAGAAGAATGGGGGGATAAGGTTATGCATTGATTTCAGAAATTTAAATCTAGCATGCATCAAAGACAGTTACCCCCTACCAAACATGGAGACCCTACTTCAAAGGTTAATTGGTTCTAAGATTATGTCCATGTTGGATGTCTTCTCTGGTTATAACCAAGTCTTAGTGAAGAAGGAAGATCAAAACAAAACTACCTTCACCACACCTTGAGGAACTTTTGAATACCTAAGGATGCCTTTAGACTTACTAAATGCAGGTGCCACTTTTCAGAGAGCCATGGATTTTGCCTTCCATGAATTAATGGGAAAAATCATTGAAATCTACCAAGATGACTTGACAGTTTTTTCAAAATAAAGGTCAGATCACATAAGTCATCTTAGGAAGGTGTTTTAAAGGTGCTAGAAGTATGGCATCTATTTGAATCCAGCTAAGTCTATTTTGAGTGTTGACGAAGGCAAGTTGCTAGGTAACATTATAGCAAAAGTTGGGATAAAGATGGATCCTAAAAGGGTCGAAGCCATAAAGAAATTTCCTTTACCCCCAACCAATAAAGCCCTTCAGTCTTTTCTTGGATAGATAAACTTTGTCAGACGGTTCATCCCAAACTTGGCTGAGATGATGAAACCACTCCTTAAATTATTGAAAAGGGATGCTAAATTTGAGTGGACAAATGAAGGAAGGAATGATTTCAAAAGTATTAAGGATGCAATTGGAAAATATCCTGTGCTAATTAGTCCAAATTATTCAAAATATTTTCAAATCTTTTCCTTTTCTTCGGAAGACACTATTGCAGGGGTCTTTCTCCCGAAAAATGAAGAGGGTCAGGAGAAACCCATTGCTTTTATGAGTAGGGCATTACATAATTCTGAGCTTAACTATACTAGTATGGAAAAGCAATCTTATGCCTTAGTTAAGTCTCTCAAGCATTTATGAGTCTATATAGGATACTCAAGAGTTGTGGGGTATGTCCCTCACTTAGCAGTAAAAGATATCCTTGGGAAACAAGATTGCTTGGGAGTTAGAGGAAAGTGGGTCTCCAAGATTCAAGAATATGACTTAGAGATCAAACCCACTAAGTTTATTAAAGGTCAAGGGTTGGCTCAAATGCCCATTGAAGGAAATGAACAAGTGTTGGACCTGGTTTGTCAAAAAAATCAATCTAGGCCAACCTTGTCATCTAAACTTCAGAAATTAGAACAACACCAATGATATTCAGATATCATCTTCTTTCTTTCAAACCTCACATGACCAAGTCATTTGATTGGTCATAAGAGAAGAGATTTGAGGTTGAAAGTAGCTAAATATTGTATCATTCAAGATGGATTGGGGTGGAGGAACCTCGATGGAGTGATACTTAGATGTATTGATGAGCTAGAGTCTAAGAGACTTTTGGTTGACTTCCATTCAAAAGTTTTTGGTGGACACTTTGCGGCTAAAACTACCGCCCACAAAATCCTCAGAGCAAGTTACTATTGGTCGACCATTTTCTCAGATGTTCATAAAATGGTCAGGGGTTGTCAGTAATGTCAGTTGTTCACTCGGAAGCATAAGCTAGCAGCCTTGCCTCTTCAGACAGTGGTGGTCGAAGCCCTTTTCAACATTGGGGGCTTGATTTCATAGGTCAGTTTAAGGATAATTCAAGTAATGGTTACACTTGGATAATTACAACAACTGACTATTTTACTAAGTGGGTAGAAGTAATACCCACTAAGTCAACAACTGACAAAGTGGTCATGGATTTTCTTGAAAATAAGATAATCAATCCGTTTGGTGTATCCGCCAAGATTACAACCGATAATGCCAAGGCCTTCAGCTCAACAGAATTGTCTTCATTCTTTTTTAAGTATGGCATTATGTTGTCCCACCCTTCAAACTATTATCCCCGAGGTAATGGTCTTGCTAAATCCAACAATAATAATTTAATGAATATTCTAAAGAAAACAGTGGGGGATAATAAGAGGTCATGGGACAACAAGATTAAGTTTGCATTATGGGTGGATAGAATCACCAAAAATAGTTCTATAGGGAAGATTCCTTTTGAGCTAGTCTATGAGCTTGACGCTACTTTACCAGTTCACTTAAAGCTTCGAGTGTATCAGTTTGTGCAGAAGTATGGTTTGGATAAGGACTTCCAACAGAGCATAATCGATCAGTTGGTAGAATTAGATGAGATCAGACGAAAAGCATTGGATTAGAGTATAAAGAATTAGGAAAAGGTAAAGAAGACTTTTGATAAGTCTTCATGACAGAGAGTTTTTCAGGAAGGGGACACAGTCCTTCTTTGGGATAAAAGAAGGGAAAAGCCATGGAATCATGGAAAGTTTGACAGTCTATGGACAGGTCCATACATCATACAGGGTACAACTGGCAAGAAATATTTTTTTCTCAGCAGGTTGGATGGTGAGAGGCTGACACCCCCAATCAACGTTCATCTTCTCAAGTTGTTCTTCAGCAAGGTCATCTGATGCCCATGGGGTCATCCTCTGTCATTTGATTCTGGATTATTGCATGGTCTCCTTCAGATATAAAGATCAACCACGCATCCCATATGGATCCAATGTTATCCATCGAGTTGGACTAGATGACTTTGAAGATGAGCTGCCAAAGACTAAGAAGACAGATTCAAAAGGTTCACAGGTTCAAAAGGTTCACAGGTTCAAAAGGTTTTACAAAAGACCATTTTTTCCGCATTTCCATCCCTCTGGGGGCATTGTAATAAATGACTTGAGCATGAAAGTTGTAAAATACTATTGGCCACCTAAGACTTGGGTGTGAGCATGTATTCTAGAGTGTTTTTTTCACTTGTTAATTATTTTTTGCCTACCTTAGTGGGCAATTAATAATTTTTAAGTTTTTTTACTCAGATACTAACTCCAAAGCTGGAGTATGTGCTGGTGGTTAGGCCTTGGCATGGTATAACCAATGTTTAGTGTTTAAATGTATATGATTTTATGATAGTTCATGTCTATTGAGTCATATGGAAATTGCAGCTAGGTTCGATTAGTTTTTTTTTAATGTTTTAGTGAAATAATAAATTTCCTGCAAAATGAAAAATTTTAATTGTAAGTCAATACATTGTAAAAATATGGCATCAGTCATTGTTAGATGCCATATTTATGCTCGTTTTCCAAGCCAGAGTACCATTTAAACCCCTATTCCCCTTATGTCAGGGCAAAAAAGTGATTTTTATCACTAAAAAATGTATTTATCTCGAAAAAGACGGAAAAATGATCATTTAATTAATTTCCTATTTTTTAGGAAAAGTGGGGAACATGTTGGAAACATGTTTTTTTCTTGGTTTCCAGTCAACTCCGAGCTTGGGCGAGTTCAGTGGAGAGGAAGGCAACTTCATTTGAGTGACATGGACATGGAGGAGATCCCAAAGTAGAGACTCGACCCCGCTTTCATATGTGGCGCATTTAGAAGGGAGGGTGCACATCCCAAGGTTTTACACTCCCCCTCACACCCGAGTTCACTCCCACTCACTCTAGTTCCATCTCACTTCACCTCACTTCACCTCACATCACTCCAAATTACTCCACTCCACTCCACAACACTCCACTCCATCTCCCCTTCACTCTATGCGCCACTCCCCTTCACTCCTTGCGCCACTCCCTCAGGTAATGCACATCCTCTCTTGGGATTATCACCCAACTAGTTATAAATACAAGGCGACCCTCCTCCATTTGTTCAGTTGGAGCTTGGATGACCTTGATGCACACGATTGTAATATATCTTTTTTTAATGGAATAAAAGGCTTTGGAGATCTCATATGATGTAGCATGCTAATGTGTGGATGTGGATTGTCAAATTAATGCTCATGAGGTATATTTGTTCTTGTATTTTTGCATGTTAAATTGGTTAATTTGGCCTATGAAGAGGAGTTATCTCCATGTAGGATAAGGTTTGAAAAATCATTTATTCAATAATCTTATTTTTTACTGGCTTTAGATCTCTTTGAATTGCATGTTTATTTAAGCTAATGTTCATGCTTTCAAGTTTTCTTGTGCAGGTAACACCAACTTGTTTAACTATATTTCTTGCAAGGGTTTATAAGTTTGCAAGTTGCTTCACTTGGAGAGGAGGTTGAGTGAGAAAGCATCACCCTCATATTCAAGATTTCACAAGAAGACATCATCCCTCTTTGTTCCACCAAAAAGAGGACTCCATTTGCCCAAATTTTCCAAGCAACGAGTTTCTCTTTCTCCTCTCTAAATTTCTCCAAAAAATATATTTCCGGTTACTTGGTTACTTGCATGCAAAGAAGATTTATGTTCTTAAGGTCTATCATTTGCTTTGCATGGTTTTTAATCTAGATCTACTAGTTGCTCAAAGTTTTTACATCTCAAAAGGGTAGATTTAGAAAGGTTTTTCCAAGCATTTTTAGCAAGTTTTAAGTTCTATCTCTCAAAGCTAAAATTGCAATCTTTTATTCATGTTCTCCATCTCAATATTTGGCAAGTCAAAGTGCTTTACCTTGCTGTCCTAACAGTCATAAAATTTCTGCAATAAAGATTAGATTTTGTTAGTTCATACTCTCTAGTTTCCAGTTCATTTTTTTGCAAGTTTTGGGTAATTTTTCTTTGCTGTCCTAACCTCTTTTTTGGCAGCCTTTGGAGTCTTTTTCTTCGCTGTTTTCACAGGTTGAAGGACAGTCAAGGACAAGTTCATTTCATCTTGGATCAGTTTGGGGAATCCAAGCGATAAATAACCTCCCAAACCCTCCAAAAAACTAGACAATTTTGTCCTTTATTTGGAATAAGTTGTCCTTTAAAAAGATTGCTGAAAATCACTATTTTTTCCTTTATGTTTTCATTTATTTGCTGCCATTAATAACACACTTTGTTTGCTGTCCTAACAGGTCATTCAAGGTGCAAGATCGATCTTTGGAATCCAAGTGGAAGACCCCTCACCCAAGTCAATCCCTTGAAGACCCAAGGCGCACAAAAGTCTTTTCTTTTGTTGTATTTAGTTAGATTAGCGATCTGTCTCTATAAGGATCCAAAGTCCAAAAGAAAAGAAAATAGTGTAGAGGCTTTAATAAAGTTTGTGAGCCACAAAGATCATTTTTTTTGTCGTTTCCCCTGGCCCTGGGGGGAAACATGTGTTTTTCCCTTTCTTGTTTCGGGGTTGTTTCCCATGTTATTTGCTTAACTTTGCATCAAAAAGATAAAATCAATTCATATCACTTAATTGAAGTCATAAAATCAATCACAAAGTTTTAGCTTTGCTTTCGTAGAATACTGTTTGCTAGTTTTTTTTTTGCAAATATTGGAATAAACCCAAGTTGTTCAACCGTGTATGCAATCCCATAGCTACGCTCAAGTGGCTTTGGAGACCCATAAACAGATATGAGCAACGTGTGCTAGTTTAACTAGGGAAATCTTTTTGTTGTGTTATTCATCTAAGACCTCTACCTTGGGTGGAGTGTGTTAAGTCAGGGGAAAACTTTGAGATCAAGGTTCTCTCCCTGTTGGACCTACGACACACCCGGTCAGTAAGTCTATAAGATTGTTGAATAACAAGCAAGGTGGCCAAATTCACTTTTGCACACAAAGAGTGGAGACCCCAACTTCAATCCCCACTTCACGGATTCAAAGACTTGTTAATATCCCAAATCCCTTAAATAAAATTCTTAAGATAAAATTAACACGACATTTTCATCACATCACATTTTATATTTATCTGGCACTGGTCTACCTTTTATTATTTTTGTCATCTTATCTTCTGGTTTAAAGTTATTTCCATTTGAAACATGTGGTGAATGATTAACGTTTATGAGCTTTTCACAAGTTGTATCCTTTGAGTAATTTATGCTGCAATATTTAATCTTGTGTTTCCAAATGAACTTTTAGAATAAATTTGTTTTTTAACTTCATAGAGTAAAAGCCTTAGATTCTTTTTCATAGGGACTACCCCCCTTGGCTTTGCTAGGAGTTGGCCTAGACGGAGGAGTTGAGGATCAGGTGACAACACCTTGACTCAAGACTTTCCCCCAAGGACACGCCAAGTGGATTGAAGATTTCTTCCACTATAGCCTAGGTGTGTATAAGGCAACAACAATACCCAAAGCTCGTCTCACCTTCAATAGGTGCCTAAAGGTGAGGTAATAGCTAGCAAATCTATTGTTTGCAATCTTAAGTAGCTGCAACCTAGAGTGAGTGTTGTAGAAGTAATTGACCCTAGTATGTCCGGTGATAAACTTGATGAGTTGCTTCCCTCTCTTGTACAACTGATTAATCCATCCACATTCTCTACGCTTGACAATATCATGCATCAAAAGGTTCAAGGTGTGCACCAAACACCTAGACCAAAAGATGTGTGGATGAACTCGCTCAATGATTTTACCTGCTCTCTTACAATTTGTTGCATCATCAGTGATTACTTGAATCACATTAGGATGACCGACATCATTAATTGTTTTCAAGAGGACTTCTGAAATGTTTTGGAAAGATGCAATAATTGAAGAGGAGTCATGTGTTGCAAGAAACATTGCACCAGTAGTAGAAACACCAAGAACATTGATCAAATGTTGGTCTCTAACATTTGTCCAACTATCTGATACAATGCATACCCCAATGTTTGACCATTCATCTGTAAACGGTGTTAGAGTTCTTTGAGTTTTTGTTTTTTCCCTGTCAAGTAACACAGTTCTAGCTTTCTCATAGTTGGGGCTCTTGTATCCTTTGGGGGCTTCGTTGATTTCCTTGATAAGATCATGCCAATAAGAGGATTTAAGCACATTGAATAGGATACCACAAGCATAGAGAAACCGGACCACTTTTGCATCCACCTCATTCCTACCTCCAATATCAAGGAATTTTGCTATTGTTCTTCTAGATCTAGAGGTTCCATAACCACGATGAGATGGAGATGTGTTGCCACCAAATCTAGATGAGGCATCGAATTGAAGCTTTTGTTTTTTACCATACTTTTTTGTGTGCAGCTTCCTTTATTTTTATATATTTTTCTCTCTGCTCCTTAGATATATTAGGGCAAACTGTGATCCCAGTGGACCCCTTGTTTTCATCACTCTCCATTACACCACAAAGACGCCTCCTTAGACGGGTATATGAACTGGTATAAGGTTTTCCATCATGACAGTCATGAGGACATAACAATTTAATGCTTCCACCACCTTTCCCCTCCTCAACTTTTGTTACAAATTGCCACAAGGATCTCAATAAATCTTTGTGTCCTACATTTCCCTCTTCCTTTTCAAACCCTTCACCAACTTCATATTGTGGGTCATCATGAGAATCACCACTATTATCTTCTTTCCTCCGATGCCTTCTCCCCACCAAAACCAAGAAAGGAATGATAAACCAAAAGAAAACCACTTTCTTCAAGTTTTAGATAAACAACCTGCAATAAAATGAGAGAAAAGAAGGAATGGGAAAGAGTAGGAGAGAAAGAAAAAAACATTAACAAAGTTAACCCAAGGAAATGAGGGAGTTGGGGTTTGGGCTTACCTCTTTAGCTCTTGAAACTTGAAAGTTGAAACCTTTGGAAGATGGTTGCCTTTGTTCTCTCCTCCAACCTCCTCTTTGCTCACTCTTCTAAGCTCTCATTTGCTTTCTCCTCCAAGTTCTCACAAATCTGCACTCTCAAGCTCTCCTTTGCTCTCTCCTCCAAGCTCAAGATGAAATAATGAGGAGAATGGAGGGGAAAGAACTCCTTTATTTTCCTCCTCCTTTCCCCTCAACCCTAAGCCTAAGTTAAGCCCCACCCTAACTCAAAAAAATAAAAATAAATGAGTTTTTTTGTGAAGTTCGTGGGTTCCCCTTGGAAGCATGTGGGCCTTCCTCGGAAGTGCACGTGAAGTGCATTTGGGACTGGGCACTTCAAAAATGGTAGGAAGCGTGCCAAAATCCCCCGAAGCACGCTTCATAAATTTTGAAGCGTGCTTCAGCCATAGCTTCTTGGACTCCCTTGCTCGGATCGAGTTTTGGAGTTTTGAAGCGAGGGGGTGAAGCTTCCTGCAACACTACGTTCTATGCGAACTCTCTACTGAAAGCATGATGTCTACATTAAGTACAAGCAAGGATGTTCAACCACAAATTTCTTCTTCTAGCATGCTCATTCCCCATTCTTTGGTTTGTGCAAGACCTTCCTGATAATTCTAAGCTTAAAGGTCAATTTGCTTAAAAATTGTTAAACTTCTTACAACATAAAGTTTGACATTCAAGCGCTTTATATACCTCTCATACTGAAGAATAAGAATGTCAGTTGCACAGTTACAACTCAAGATTTTCTGAGAACACAAATAGACATGAAAATGTAATAACCTTCCTTTCCAAAGCCATTTTTATAAGCACTTTCTTTCTTTGGATGAATTGAATATCAGTGTGGGGACATTTCCAGCTTGTCGGGTTGAAGCCAAATAGGTGCCCAATGCTTCCAATTGATAGCTAGTTTCTCACTATGATAGTAGAGAAGATGCTCCTTATGCTCTTCCTCCACATCATGCAGTACACCATCTGTGTCAAGAACATATCCAGTTTCCTTGATCTGCCAAGCTAAGTTGTCCAACAATTCATAAATTTCCTCAAATTGTGGGTGTGATCTGTCTCTGATAATGAGTAAATGCATCCTGCTTTCAACTGCAATCCAACTACATCATGGACTCTTTTCCAATCCCATGTTCATCATTTTTCTTAACTTGAATAAATCATCCCACCTGCCAGCTGAAGCATATATGTTCTATAGTAGCACATAATTTCCAGCATATGTAAGCGCTAACTCCCCAATCCATTTAGCTTCTTGCATGCCTAACTCTATATTGTGATTATTTTTACAAGCACCGAGCAAGGCTCGCAAAGTAATAACGTCAGGCTCTAATTGCATATTTTTGATAAATTTCCAAACCTCAGATGTCCTACATGGCCAGGAAGATAAACCATGCACGCATAGTGCTCCACACTAGTAGTGATGTGATAATCCTGTGTCATATGACCAAAGTATTGCCATCCTTCACCCACCAAGCCTGCATGGCTGCAAGATGATAAAAGATCCATAAATGTAATGTCACGTATCATAACATTTGTATGTTGCATAAGAGAAAAGAGTGTAACAACCTCATCACCATGGCCATGCATGCCATAACCCATAATTGCTACATCCCAAGAAACAACATCTCAGCGAGACATTTTATCAAACATTCACCGTACATCATCTAAGTCACCACATGTAGCATGCATGTCTATAAGAGCATTATTCACAAAAAAAATGTCCAACTTCAAGCCATTTATGATCATCTAGGCCTGAATTTCCTTACCATGTTGCAGAGCAGCCAAAGATGCACAGGCTGAGATGACACATGGAAAGGTCTTCTTGTTTGGCTTTGCACTCTCAAGTCACATGTCATGAAAGAGCCACAGTGCTTCGACATCATAGTCATTAATGCATATCCGACAATCATAATTGTCTGTCCAGGAGATAGCATATATCTGAGGCATTCTGTCAAACCCATAGCATACATCCTCTACTCTTCCATATTTAGCATACATATCCACCGGGGCACTCCCAATAAATACGTCACAGTCAATTCCAGCTCCAATAAATTGGGCATGGACCTATTTTCCCAGTTTCAGAGCTTCTACGCTGGCACACGCACTAAGAACACTACCAAATGTAAACTTGTCCAGCTTAAACCCAACCTTATGCATTTCACAAAAGAGCTTCAGAGCCTTCTCACAATAACCATTTTGCACATATCCTGAAATCAACGTATTCCATGACACTGTATCCGTTCATGCATTTTATCAAACACTTGGCGTGAAAACTCTATAAACCCAAATTTTACATACATGTCAATAAGCACACCGCTAACTACGATAGTAACATCAAACCCATTTCGAACAACATCACCATGAAATCCTCTACCACATTCTATGTCTGCCGGGTTAGCTCAAGCCTTAAACAACAGTAGCAAAAGTAAATTCATTAGGTTGCATACCATTTTCTTCCATTTCGGCAAACAGTTTCATGGTTTCTCACAAATTCCACTCGAAACATATCCTGAAATCATGGCAATCCATAAGATGCCATTCCTTTAAGAATATTATCAAACAAATGGCTAGGCACACGTAGGGAGAATACTTGCAAGCGTCATTGAGTTTTCATGCCTAGTAGATTCATGTCACCAAAAATCTGCGAAGACTCGTCATACTGCCCGTATTAAGCAAGACCTGTTTTTGTGAGGCATATTGTCAAACACTTCACAAACATTTTAAATCATCCCACACTTTGAGTACGTGTCTATAAGGGCATTCCCCGCACGATCATCAGACTCTAATCCCATCTTAATGATATCATGGGTATGGATATCTTTTCCATATTGAAATCCCAATAGGCCAACACATGCCTTGAATGCTAAAGGGAAAGTGAATTTGTCGGGAAGTATGTAGGTTTTTGTCATGTGATAAAATAGTTCAATGGCCTCTTTGTCATAACCCTACTTGGAATAAGATTGAATCGAGGTGGTCCATGAGGCCACATTTTGCACAAGCATCTCATCCAAAACTCGGTGGATATCGACCAGAATCCCACACTTTGGCATACACAACCATGAGCTTGTTGGCTAAGAAAAGGTCCAGATTCACTCATATGGGTATGGACTCTTTTGGCCTCTGAGATCACCATTTTGTGGAGGCACTCTTGTAGTGGAAAAAAATACTTATACAAGTCTAGCCAAAAGCCTTTTCAGTTTATGAAACAAAGAGAATTTGGGACCTCCTTCAATGGACCCTACCTGCATAATGCTATCACCTCCTCACGAATACCAGTGGAGGCTCAATGATGCCGAAGTTTGAGATCTGTCAGAATAAATTGCATTTTTTGAATTTTACCATGAATACATAATAAACTGTTGTGTCAATACCATAATGGAATTTCCATGAAGAGTTTTAGGATCTTATATATAAACCCATTTTCCACAAGTCATGCAATCATTACGATCTAAGGAGCTACACTCAATTGAGTGATTTCGTCAAACGGTTTGTAGACATACTAAAATTTTTGCCTCTACATTGTGTCTCCAGTCCGGCCCATGCAAGTCTAGTGTTTGAACCTAGTGCTCTGATACCACTTTGTAACATGCCCAAGACCCCCACCTGGGCACCATCATTGAAAAACTCCTCTGATACCATCATAAAATCTTCCTAGTACCATCACAAAATTTGCCCAGTAGGGCTCTGGTACCACTCTGTAAATTATGCCCTTGCATATGCTACAACTATGCCAGCTAAACATTATTATACACACCATGCATATTCATATACATCCATAATTAATAATGCAAGTCATTCACAAATGTAATGGGAATCATACTTATAATAAACACAATGGAAATTCAACACAATACACATGCACATTGTACACAAACAAGAAAGAATATAAACATGGAACTTATCTTTTATGAAAACACTAGTTGGTTGTAGATCTCAAACGTTCCTCCTAGCCATAGACCACACTGTTCATAATCTCTCAACAGTGAGTCACCCTTGAGCTGGGGTTATTATTCCACCAGGGCAAAGACTTCCTAACCCAACTATAGTCCACAGTCAGTATCAACAAGGTCTAGGCCAAGGTACCAAACCTTAGCAGTGCTCCAACCTACAGTCTCTCATTCCCCATCAACTTGCACAACCCAAGGTAGTCTAACCCCTTCTCTGCACCACAGTCCTTCAGACTACACCACTACTTTTTTAGGGCTCTAGCACAGGCCGACCAAGAAGTCTCAAAGCACTCAGGCTCCAAGAGTTCCAACTACCCTCAAAGGTCTCCAAGTACACTTCGGGCCCCACACCAGGGAACCTATCCCCACACTCCTCACTCTAGGGCTCCATCATTCCCCAATGAAACACAAGGAGAAGTGTACACACACCCATATCTACCTAGGATCCATAGGGTAAACTTCGTATTATGGGTCACTATCTTTCCCAGAGAAACTCTTATAGTCAACATGGTAGAAAATGGAATGGAGAATTACACTACATTCCCCCTTTAAATTTGCATGTTCACTTTTTGACACATAGCACTCATGGCCCCCCTTTTTGAACTACATAGGAGCTTAGGTTATAAAACATGCATAAAGGCTTAGAAAATTATTATATTATATTTGGATTAGCCCCCTTTACTTATCCTTTAACCCCCTTTCCCACTCATGGAGTCTTATCCCCCTCGTACTCTTTTTGTCCCTTGGTTTGCAGTTGTGGTGTTATTTTTATTAATTAGTGCATATATACAATTTATAATGTAGGTTCTCTGAACTTTTATCATCTTTACATGAACCATGGCCTAAACATATTGACTCACCAGCCTAAGTATCATATATAGGAGTTCCAACCCAAACATAATGGCTCACCATCCTAAGTATCATATACAGGCACTCTGGTCCAAACAAACTGGCTCGCCAGCCTAAGTATCATATACAAGTGCTTCATCCCAAACATATTGGTTCACTAGACTAAGTATCATATGTAAAATATATTTACAATCCAATGATCAAGCTGGGGTATTATAGATGATGCAAGTGATGATAAGTTAGATGAAGCACCTGACCTTGAGGATTGTGATGATGAACAAGAGGATAAGGATTAAGTTGATGTAGTTTATGATGATGATGCACTTGATGTTTCTAAGTTGGATGATGTACATGAACAAGGCCAACACTATTATCAAGTTGGCCATATTTCATTGCATTGTTTTGATCTTACTCCATGTAGTTTATGTGGGAAGACAAATCACCTTTCAAAAAGGTCTTGAAAGTGAATGAACATTCAAAGAAAATAGGTAAATTTTGGGTGGTTAGGTACTTGGATTTGGATTTTGGAAGCCAAGTTGTTGGAGCGGTCTTATCATTCGATTCATATATAAGTATAGGAATACTTGATTAGAGAGATTTCTACATTATATGGACCTAAATTTTTTGATTAAGGAATTGATGATTTGGGGCATGACCAGGGCCCACTTGATGTAGTATTTTGAGTTGAAGATCGAGTCTTCCGACTCCTCTCAAATATAGTATGGTTACCTTTTCCACTTTCATGGGGGTATATTGATGTTTTTGATTCATAGGTCCCAAGACTTCTCACCTTTCAATTCATAGGGGGGAAGATATTGATGAAATTTGTCAAACTTCAAGTTTCAAAGTCTACTTTTGATTTTGAGGATTTTTTGTTTCTTCAAGATAATGGATTGAGATTTCTACTTTGGTTTTTTGAGGATTATAATTGATTGAGGATTGACTTAGGATAGGATGATGGATTGATGATGAATTTTAGATTTGGTGATGTTGACATGGATCACTCACATAGAGTTTTAGATTGGTTAGTTTGACTTTCGACACTTGGATGTTTCTAAGAATTTTAGGAGTTTGGTGGTTTTTTGAGGATGATATTTTGATGGATTTTCAAGATATTTGTATGGGTGGAAGATTTACCACATTTTTTTTTATATGAGGATTTAGACACTTGCATGATTTTTTGACGGTTTGATCAATTGTTAGGTTTCAATATATGGAGTAGTGTCAATAGTTCACCTAGTTTACTTCTCAATAGATTTCTTAGTAGCACTGTGACTCACTCATTATAGGTTTTTCATACACATGATTTTACAAGATACATGATTCGAATGTTGATTAATGCTTTTTTTGTCAACTAGATTATTGATAGCTTTTTGTGTCAATATTTAAGACAAATTTTGTGAACACATTTGTTCACTTGATAGCATTTGGATTTTATAGGGATAGTTTGTGGACACTGTAGAGGATAGATGATTTTTCATCACTTTCTCCTGTCACATTATATTGTTGGGAATTTTTAGGATTTGGAATGTGTTAGATGTGTAGCCAATTCACTTCTCATCATGGTTTCCTCTCATTGGATTTGGGTTCACATCTGTAACACCCCACTTTGATCCCCACTTTAGCATTGTATATTTCTAAGTATTATGAATGGCTAAGGGTGAAGTGATGTAATATGTAAACATTGTACATTGAAAAATAATAAAATAGAATCACCACTGGCTGTAGACAACTAAGGACTAGAGTAATGGAGGGGTATGATTCCAAAAGAGAGGGGGATTAATGGGGGTTTTGAGGGGTTTTTATATGCCTTGAGTCTTAATCCATTTTCATTAATCGATTTTTCATTTAGCCATTTATCCCTATTTAGCACTCAATTATTGAATTCATGTAAGAGGTTGGGTAAGGAAGTCATCCCATTCAGTTATGATAACATAGGTTGAGTGCAATCGTCCTTGGGGTACAAGTAAGATTAAAGCAAGCATGGGAGAAGAGGATTTTCGAGTATGAAGAAAGAACAATTTTACAATTAGCAATAAGAGAGGAAAAACAAAGCTAAGTGTTGGGAAAGAGTGGTCAGACATAGTGGGTATGAAAGATAGTTTGTTGAAGCTGGTAATTGTGATGAGAATGGAGTTGGTATGCTTATGAGTGATTCTTATTGAGAAAATTACCCAAGAGAATTTGCAAATCTTGTGTGCGCACAAGCGCCAAGGGTTAGCTCAAGTGGTTCTGAGCCAAATGTGAAGTTATCCCCATTGGAGGAGGTCACAGGTTTGAATCTCTTGTTCCCCCTTGGGGTTAGGATCGTAATCAGGCCAACAATTTACCCCATTTACCATCCACAAAATTTGGGGAAGTACTCGTAGGGTTTCCCACAAATTCTTCCGTCAGAAAAAAAAAATTGTGTGAGCACTCCCATTGCAATTGAATTTCCTAGAGCCCCCAGTAGAGAGATTGTTATGATCCAAGGCCTTAAAAATGACAAAAAATCAATGAATACAGTCCACTTCGAGGGGGAAACCTCATTTTACAATATATCCAATTCAGAATATAATATGAGATGAGATAAGATGATCCTAAGACTAGGTCTCCTTGCTATATATATAGGAGACAAATGGTACAATTATTATGAAAGGGTTAAATGAAGGGATCTAGCCCACATACAAATATAACAATAGAAATGTAATAATTCAATATATAGGGATTAATAAGGGATTTTATACATAACATGGGGCTTTGTCTAGGGCTTAACACTCCCCTCCCCTTCAAACAAGTGTTGTCCTCAACACTTGACTAACCACGGATGCTTCTGCATGAATAAATCATCTTCTCATATCGCCTCTTCCACTAGTAGGTTCTTCCATTTGACAAGGTACTATGTAATTGCTCGATTTCTTAGCTACTTAATCCTTGTTTCAAGGATTGTTTCTAGTTCTAGTATGATTTTCCCTTCTTCATTAATCTCTGGTAAAACAATTTGGATTAGGATCTTATTGTTGATTACCTTATTTAAGCAAGAAACATGGAAGATTGGATGTACACATGAATATGGAGGCAACTCCAATTTGTAATCCATACTTACAATCCTTTTCAAAACCTTATAGGGGACATAATATTTGGGTGCTAATTTATTTTCCTTATTTTGTTGCTTGAGGGACATTTGTTTATATGGTTGTAGCCTTAGAAATACCTAATCCCCCATTTCAAATTCCCTTTCATCGCGATCTTGATTTGCTTATTGTTTCATCCTATTTTGTGCCAAAACCAAGTTGTCCTTCAATAGTTTGAGAACCTCTTGTTGGTGCCCTATGTGGTCCTCCACTACTTGAACCTTTGTGGTCCCTTTCAAGGGTGATGTGATGGATGGAGAATGATATCCATAAATTTCCAGAAATGGGGACAATTTTGATGAAGTATGGAAGGATGTGTTGTACCACCATTCCACCAAGGGAAACCACTTGACCCATTGTGTTTGTTTATCAGATGCAAAGCAACGGAGATATCCTTCTAGACATTTATTCACTATCTCAATTTTCCCATGAGATTATGGATGGTAAGATGAGATGTGAGCCAATTGATTACCCAAACAAGAAAATAATTCAGTCTAAAATTTTCGAGTGAAAATTGGATCTTTGTCATTTACAATAATCTCGGGGACTCCATGTAGATTTTGAAATGTTTCCATGAATGTTGTTGCTACTATACTTGATTTTAAATGATGAAAAAGAGAGAAAAATGGGCATACTTTGTCAATCGATCCACTACTGATCTAGGAGGATCTCCACACAAGGATTTATTACTTTACACACCATGGAGAAGATCATTAAAATGATGATTGATGATAGGTGACAATTTTTAAAAGGAATGTTTAATGCTTCATATTGTAAAAATGATTAATATTTTTTTAGCATAATGTGCTCATGTATTTTCATTTAATTTTTAAAAAGGAAATTAAAATTAAGTGTGAGAATCCACCTCACAAATTAGTTTCCTAGTTTTAAGGGAAAATTAGTTTTGTGTGAGAATCCACCTCACAAATTAGTTTCCTAATTTCAAGAGAAAGTCGAGAGTCTCATGAGTTGGTTTGGGATTCTCAAGGGAAAGTTAAGGTTGGTTGAGATGCTTTCTCATTTTTTTCCTTGAAGTGTTATTAGATCCTAAATTTGTGGATCTTGTCTCCTTGAATTCTAGAGAAAGGGAAACTATATAAATTCCTTATGTGAGCATTGTGAGGGGAGGCCCCCTTTAGGCCCCTTTGAGAGATATTTGAATTGAAAGGAATGTAGTCCTTCTAGTGTTTGATGAAATGTCACTTATGTGAGAGACTTAAGTTCTTTGTGTAAGAGAAGGTTGGTGTAGTGTACCAATTGCTCTGATACCAATTTGTAGTGTACCCTTCACTACCCAGGTTTCCCAACCTCACAGTTTACCATTCCTTACATGGAATTATAAGCAAATGCATTTAAACACAATTAAACACACTTAAATTACAGAGTGAAACATATCTGGGTACTTCTATAATTAAATGTTCCATAGCATTTATCATTAATTCATTTACACAGTGGAAAACATGATACAAAACAGCACAGTCAGGTTCAAATGTAATAAACCATATTTCAATACTTATCTTTTATCGACTGGAGAAATCACCAACCAAGTGCAGGCCTTCCACGAACCTCCCAGCCTTAGACCACACTGTTCATTAGCTCAACAGTAGGTCACTCCTGAGCTGGGACCGAGCTCCACCCCAAGGCAAGGAATCCTAGGCTAGGCTGAGGTTATAGGGAGGATAGCACATACACATTTACCAGGGAGGAGCTCTCCCAGGAATCTCCCACGCTTACTGCACACAGGCCCTCATTACCCACATGCCTGTTCCACCCCAGGAGAGTGCACCTTCTCTGTCACCTAGACAGTCCTTCGGCTGCCAGTCTCCCTTACCTTGGGTTACAGGAACAGACCGGACCGG